>VZTI01000467.1:1815193-1845359 GCA_013397865.1 Struthidea cinerea
GGGGGGGTGGGGGGTGGGACTTGGCTGGAGAGAGAAGAAAGAGAAGAAAGAGCAATGTCTATAGGAACAGCTTTCCCCCCATGGTGATTTGCATAAAGTTGGATTAAGCAGCGCTTCAAGCCCCTAAAGGCTGATTACTTACACTGGGCCTTATTAATTATTTCCTTCTTTATTTGAAACAATTAAGGGGAGAAAATAAACACTGTGTCACTATCTCTTTAAGATCGAGAGCAATAAAAGCACAGGACCCCAAAGAAAGCCTGCTTTTTGTGGAGTGTTTTCTGTTCTCGCCAGCCACGTCGGGGCTAGCAATTCCCATGTGTTATCAAAAGAGACAAGAAGCAGCAGGCTTTAGCACCTAGCTGAGCGGGATTGCTACATGCCACTCTAAGTGCGATTAAGCTTCCTTTAGTGCACCAGTGACATCACTGATGGCTCAAAGCTGCAGCTACTCAAGAGTATTAGAATGCATTTCATGCTTGGCTTACTCAAAACTGCAGAGCTAAAATTTACACCTTATTTGATGTTCTTCTCCCTGCTGTTAATTGGTAAAGGGATCTCTGACCCTTTTGATCTCTGCTACAATCCTCTAAATGCCCAGGTCTGCTAAACTGTTCAGCAGGAGATGCTCAGCAGTTGCCCAGTAATGTGAAGTCTTTTTTTGGCTTTCGTGCCTTTGGTTTACATCCAAGTTGCACAGAAATAAGAGATGACAGTTGTTATAGATATGCTGGTTTAATTACTTGTCAGCTTAGAGCTGATATCTCGGCTAGCCAACGTGGAAGCTTAACTTTCTTCTAGTAGCTTAAAGCATGACCAACTGCTAGTGCTTTTGTATTTAGCTATAAAACTCTGGATACATTTAAGATAAAAAATAAAATAGAGGAAGAGCCTTTTTGATTTACTTGCGAAAGTGATCAGCTTTTGGTGCACTTGATTTCATGTAGATCTTAGGTAATGTGAAATATTTGATTGTATTGATATCTAAGTGGATATTGGACTTGTTTTAATTCCAATTTATAATTGCATGGGGAATGCCAAATAAAATTCTCCCCTGCTACCTTTGAAATGGGAGATTTAAAATCTTTATGGGAATTAAGGAGAGGTGTATTGTGTTGGCTCGACTGCAAATATTACTATACAAAGTTTTACCAGCTTTCCTTGAAGAGGCATCCCTTCAAAAGGAGCCTGGTGCAGATAATCTTAATGTATATGTGACTAAAAGCGATTAGCATGCACACACCTCTGCATATGGCTGAATTAATTGCACAGAATACTGTGAATTTTAATGGAGGTGAGGTAACCATTAAGCACCTTTGAGGAATTTGCTTAGTGAAGAACAAATGAGGAATGCCCTAATAATTGTTGCCTATAGGTGAAGGCTGGCTAAAACGTGACCTGACAGTCGAGACACCATACTCTCCCCCTCCAAACCCTGTCAGAGGTTTTTAGTGTTTATCCCAGGCTTTGTTATCCACCAAGATACATAGTTTCCATTGAAGTGAAACAGATTATTGGTTACTATAGTTTCCCTATTGCTCAATTCAGTGCTGTGAAAAGCCAGGGACAATAGGTTTAAAAGTCCAGTTAGGACAAATAAATCCATGTTGAGAAGAATGGGAGAGAAGATACCTGTTCTTCTGTCTTTGATGTATTCTTTATTTTGTAGGATAGAAGGGGAATTAGTGGAGGGTTAATTGTTCGGTGCTTAGAGCTCTGTCTTTCCAGTTTACTGCAGAGTGAAATATAGCGCTATAAAGACAAAGTGAATATTGTTTGACTTCTTCCCCTCCCCCCTCCTTTCCAGTTTTCAAAATGTGCAAGATACTGTAGCTATGCTGTGGAGACAGGAATACAGATTTCTGGGTTTAATCTCTGGCAGTACATTTTCCCTTCACCCAGTAGCATCCATATAGTGTTTCCATGCCAAAATGGTGAAAGACATTTTCTTAGATCCTGAGAAAATAACTCAACCCGGAATTTTGAGGTTAAGCTACAGAAAATTTACATTAAGGAAAGTGAAAATGTCAGCTTTCACCAGGATACATCAAGAACCAACCGTCTAAGCACGCTGGCAAAATTAATGTATTCTAGAAGGCCAACACACAAATGTTAAGAGGGACTTGATGATACTGTGCAGATTAAAGCAGTGGCTTTTGTGCCTCTGGAAGCTATGTTTGCATTCAGCCCAGTATGACTAGGAAAAAAGTTAATTTGATTTGATAACTGAAAAGGTCACACATTTTGTTCAGCGCCTTGCATGCTTTTTTTCCTTAACTAGATTCTCTGTTTCAGTCAGAGCTCACTTCTAAGGATTTCTATTTTGCTTTAGCCCTTGTTGAATCCTGCCAAGAAACAGGTTGTGGGCAGCATTCTACATGCGTAATACAATAGCAAAATGGAAAACCACTGAAGTCAAACTGTGTTCCAAGCTTATTTGGCTTCATTTATCCTATATTTCTCATTCTTCTCTGCAAGTGCATGGGGAAAAGGGTGGAGGGGAACACAGTTAATCAAGCTCAGTCTACAAAATGCAGTGCAGGTAAACTACAGGCAAGCTTAAATATTGGCAACCCCTACCAAAAGTGCAACCTTCTTCTCTGAAGGTGTTATTTGACATTGCTGAAGGTTTCATCTTGATTACTTTCAATAAAATCCAAAGTAAGGATGACTGTCTTGGCTCACTAAGCAACAAGGTTTTATCACTAATTACAATCCTTTATTACCAGTAGTTTAATAGGTTTATGATAGGTCATAAAACAATTCAGCATGGGAGTACATAAAAGGAACAGGTTATACAGCTGTGACATCTTAATATCTATTCATTGTAATCATTTTATGATCTTTAATGGTAGCATTTTTTAAATAAGTTTGTATGCTTTTGCATTAAATAGATGGCCACCAAAAATGGGAGGTGAAGGAAAACCACATAAATATAGAGTAAAATACTTAATGAGGCATTTTGAAAACTTCTAATGTCAAAAGCATGTAGACTGTATCACGCATGTGGAGTCTCATTATGGGTAATTATAATAAAATTATAAGTGCTATAATAATTCTAACCTTGAAGGCACAATAAAGGATAGTTATATTTGCCTTCCTAGCCCACACATCTGAGACGTTTTCCTCATTAATTATATTTCATGTAAGTATAATTATGTAGTGTAAGACTAAAATTTGAAAGCATTTGCTAAATCACTGTTAATGGCAGCCTTATTCTTCAGAGCTTTAATATAACTAATTATATCTAAAGTTATAGGCTGAAATAAGAAATGGAAACAAAGTAAAATTTACACTGGATGGGATTTTTTTCCCTACTGATTGTTTTAATCTGTAATGTAATTAATGAATGGCAAGTGAGTTAGTAGAGAAAATGGATTATTGTTTGAAACTATAGTAAAAGTCAAACCTAATTCCTCCATTATAAGTTATTTTGACTTTGGCTTCACTGGAATCATGCTGGTCTAAAACTCTACATTTTCTGTGAGACAGAACATTATGTTGCAGGTTTACAGACATTTTTGGAGAGGGTACGCCTACACAAAGTATTCTGATAGTTTCTGTAGTGCCTAAAATATTTGACTCTGATTAAAATACCACGTTGCATTGTGCATTATAGCAGGAAAATGGTGTTTTGAATTGTTGTAATACTTAATTTACTATTATTTGTCTTGTCAAATTTGTTCACAAGTCTGTACCTTTCTCCATCTACTAATTGCTACATTAGCAGCTTTGTTGGTAATAGTTATTTTGACTTCACCTTGAAAGTAAATGTATACTCAATACCTCAATATGGAATAGTTCAATACAAAGATACATCTTTTCTTCATTATGAGTATTATTTAAACAACTACAAACAACACTATGTATTTCAGGATAGAGAAGCAAATATTTTTTGTTTCAGAAATAAAGGAGAAGAAAAAATACTCAGAGTGTAATGGAAGTTTTAAAAAATTTTAGGGTAGATATTGACTTTAAAAAAATAATACTTAATATAAAAAGGTTTTTTTCTTAAAGTTCAACCACATAATAGCTGGAGGGGGGAAATATGAAGTTCTTTCCAATGATGACTTACAAATTATTGTGAGCTGGTTCTGAAGAGAGAAAAACACACAGTGATTCAACAGGCCTCCTCAAAATTAAAGCTATATTTTTATTTTCTTTCCTTACCATAGTTTTTTATGTGTTTGTACAATAATGTACATAGCTGCAGAGTGTATGTGAGAATTTAACACACCTAACATAATATTATGTGTTTATTTTACCTGTGCACACAAAATCGCATATTTTTAATATATTCCAACACTCAGTATATCACGATTTCAGACTTTATCAGGATCAGTGATGCTGAGGTTGAGACATTCCAAAAGAATATAGTAAATCATCTTCTAATTATTACTTGCTGCTGGGTGTTTCATATACCTGCAGATCTATTCCAAAGTAGATACTTATATGTATGTCACAGGTTTATACAGTTTGTGTGTTCCAGGCAATAGAACTTCTTCAAAAAGCAGTGTTTTGAAATACCTTGTAATGGAAGAGGAATACCTCAGACCTGGTAAATTTCTTCTTTCCATGGGGAAGAGAGTGGGATGTAAAAAAAAAAAAAAAAAAAAAATCCAAAAAGAGCAAAATCCATAGAATGGACTACATTTGTTCCATAATCCATGTAGATGCAACAATCATCCATACCTGTGTCACATTAGAGCACCAAGTTTCACGTAAAGTTACGACCTAAAAAGCAGTGGAAGAAAGACAACAGGGAGCAGGTAGTCAGCTTCTTAAGTATAATTTTGAACCAAAGCACCATAAATGTTTGTTCCCTTGGTTGCAAAATGCTTCATCTTTTTTTTTAGATGAAAATTACACCTGATTCTTTAAATGGATAAGGAAAAGCATAATTTTCTGCCCCTAATCCCTTTCTTTTGATGCTGTCTTGGACAAATTTCAATTCGTAGAGCAGTTAAAAACCTGAGGTCCTCTGGATTTAAACTGGAAAACAGAGGGAAACCTGCCATTTCAGAAAATTCACCCTGTTGTGGTCCTTATCCCCCTTTCCTTCCAGAAACACACTGATGCAGGACTAACCTATTTAGGTGGGATTTGCAAGAGAGGATTTGAGGAATTGTACTGAGGTACAGAGATGGTGTGGTAGTATTTGGATTTATGTTGAGGCTTTCTCATGGGATTAGTTATTAGTTGCAGCTGATACAGCGTTGGTAATTTAACTACCCAGTGTTTGAAAAACCAGGCACCTATTTTTTTTTATATATTCTATATACTAAGAGAATAACGTTGCCAGTTATGCTCCCAGGCCCCTGTTACACATTTAAATAGGAAGATCTTATTGTGCTATCAGTGGCTCTTTGCACAAAATGCAATTATTAAATTGTGGTTATTCTGTTTCTGATAAAATGAATAATTTCCCTAAGCAAATAGTCAGTAATAAGTGAAACGGCTTTAATTACTTTGATGCTATAGTAACAATTTATTTTCTTGTCTTATGTTCTCATTACTGAGGGTCTATCTATGAAGACAGGGCTGTTGCTAATAAGGCATGTTGCTAATAAAATCTTTTTCACTCTTTTCTCTTATTTCGCATCCTACTTGGCAGTGTTTTGACAGGTTTTGTGGGAACAGAATATCACAATATGGTACTATATTTTGCTTTCTGGGTCCCATTTTCACTTGCTTTTGGCTACTTTGCACATTCTGTAGGATATTAGATAAAGCCATGGGAGGATTCAGGTGTGATAAATGTTAAGTGTTGCATAAATTAGATCCAGTTAATGATGTTAAACACCTACAAATTAATCAAAGCAGCACCTAACTTTTCAGTATCTGGCTCTCAGACAACAATTAAAACCCAGTGTGCTAATATCTCTCTAAAGGGCATGGGCTGATCAGCAAGTAATCCTGAACACACACAGGTGAAGTGAGGAGCCAGCTGAAGCAGTTGATAAGAAATATAATGTGATGCTCAAGTCTGATATCTCAAGCTGTTCTTCCCTAGAGGTTATCTGAGGGAAGAAGGCAGAATGGCACTGTCCTCAAGATATCTATGTTTTGGAAGCCCCTCTTGAGCATTGTTGAACTCATGCCCTTCCACTGAGATGAACAAGGCTCTTTTCAAAATGTCGTTGTCAAGATGATAGGACTGTTCTTATTCAAAACTAGTGTGCTGAGCTTAATTTTTGTTGGAGGAAATCACCTTGTTTTAATGTAACTGGAATGAATTTTCACCTGTGGGGTATAAACTGTCAGAGCTCTTTCATGTTACAAATTCTTTGTGTTTTGAGAGAAATGAAGGAACCTTCCTTCACCTAAAGAAGAGCTAATTCAACTAGAATATTCAAGTCCAGTCACTTAATGGCATTATTTAACAGTTACTTCAGTGTTTTGCCTCTGTTTGCTTACAAGTCCTCTTTTTGTGGAGCTCCTTTGGATTTCCTCAGACGTTTTTTCCACATGCATTACTGTAAATAGATTTCTTGGTGTTCAACAGGTCAATTTTTGTTGTTAGGTTCACTGTTTGGCAGGTTGGGTTTTTTTTGTTAGCCAAAATGGCTAGCCTACCTTGTCCCTTTATGTTGCATTACCACCTTCTTAAAGGCTACAGGCTTGGGAAAGTTGCCTAGCTAGATTCAACTGTGTGTTCCTGTAAAGTATCCATCAAACGCTTCCTGCAAATCTAGGTCCTTTACCATGCACTGAGATAATTAGATCTCAGGTCCGTGCCTTTCCGTGAAATAATGCACATTTAAGACATTGCTAATGGAATAAAATTACAGAAGTACAAGTCTTAGCATAAAAAAATGCGTCAGGACACAATTTATGTCTTCCAGTGTTAGGAGTAATACAGTAAAGGCATTTTACTTATCTCAAAGTCTTTCTTCATTATGCTATTCATTATCTAGTGCAAATATGCTCATCTATTTCAGTTTTCTTGCCTTTGATTAACTTAACTAGTTTCATGCATGCTTTTGTACCTTTTTTCTATTTTGATGCCTAACTTATTTTCAACATATATACCTGCTCTGTACTAGAGACAGCATCCGGTATTTTAGCAGTTCAACCAAATTTCTTGATACGGTCCAATTTTTATCTCACCTAATTTCTTCTCAGGGATAGAAAATGCCTGCCTAAAATATTACTTTTATGTCCTCAGCATGCGTAACAAAATTTCCCCATTTTAAGTTGCATCAAAATAATTGCTGGAAGACAAAAACTTTCTCTGCTTCCTAGAGGTAATTCACATAAAGTTTACAGTAAAACGTTCCTAAAATAAAGGTAAAGTGTCAGTAAAACTGGTGAACAAATCAAGTTTGTATTCTAGTTAAGATTTGGCTTGGTGTCCTGTTAGGACCTGTTAAGTCTGACTTGGTACTTGGAGTTGAAAGGAATTTTATATTTCAAAGAGAACTTGCAATCATCAACCTACTTGAATATGACTCTATAGAATGAAATGTTTATGTCATAGTGAAGATATCAAATAGGGGCACATGGTGCTGTTTTATTGGTATTATTAGATTTTAAAATCTCTCTTTCTTAGATTTTTGAAACTTACCTGGATCAGGTTTTAGATGCATGTAAACTATTTGTACTTAACTAAAATTTCCCCATGAAACAATTTTTAAAGCTCTTTCTCAGTTTGAATTATGAGTAACCACAAAACAATTAAAGTGTAATTGGACACATTAGTTTTTACTGTACATTGGAATGTTGTCTGCTACTTACTTTAAATAATAAACTTGCCTCAAATGTAATATATTCTTTGATTACAGAAATTTCTCTTTTATAACTGAAATGCTGATTCCATACAGAACTGAGAGAAAAAGAAAGCATGCAAAAAGTATATACATCACATAAGTTTGGAAGCTCATAATTCTGTTCCTTAGGGTGATTCTGATCTTCCCAGATAAATGGTATATTTCACAGTTAGAAATGTTAATAATTTAAATAAAATTTTGCACAATTTAGGGGGTTTAATTTATTCTATAAAAAAGGCAGTTGAACAATTTGGGAAGGCCCCACACTGTGTGAATGTGAGTGCTGCTGTCTCAGAGAAAGAGGATAAAACCACTTAAGAGTAGAACTCCTCTAACACTGGCAAAGCATTCCAGTTATCTTCTTCCTGAAAACTCTGGATTAAATATTGGACATAAAGGACATATGGGAACTTTTACTTGTTTCCTTGACTTTCACATTATTTCCACTGGTGACATCTTGTTTTCATTTGCCAAGTGTCTTGTACCCGCTGGCAGTCACCTCTCTACTGTTTACAGACCCAGTCACTGGTGCAGTCAGCTCCCATCCTTCAAGCCACAAGTTAGTGCCCGTGTACCATTAGGGTTAAATGTCACAGGAGAGAGCAATTTCAGCCCAAGAACTCCAGTTTAATCTGGTCTTCTGTGTACACCAATACATTGGAAACCCATCACTTGAATTCATAAGTAATTTCTCTTGTTAGAAGTCCTAGAAACCACTTTAAGCTAAGGACATTTCAGTCTGGCTCATAATTATTTTTTATGCCTCCCAAATCCTCTGTGTTTCTTTTGCTGTATTACCAAAAACTTCCTTTGGAGACCAAGGAGAGGAGAGACTTGGGACACTGCTTGAGGTCTGTGGGACGGGAGCACTGACGGAAGGGTGGAATGTTTGGCAGCCTTGAAGTCATCTCCACTCACAGAGCTTCAGGTGTGCTAGACATTGAATATCACTGCTCTTAAAGCTTTCTCGCAAGTTGGACAACATTCTTTATTAGAGCTGAGAGACTTTAAATTTGACATCAGTAGTAACTAGCACAACTGCACCAGTTCCCAGCCTCATTTGATTCTTACCCAAATTAATACCTCTTGGGCAGGATCTGAGCCAAAAGCCTCAGCATGCCATTCAAGTGGGTCTCGAGGGTTTCATACATGCTCAGATTATGCATGCCTTTAATCCTATTGCACATTAAACAGCATGAATAGGACAACATCTTGGTCAGCTGAAATCCTAAAACAATATTTAGATCAGACTAACTGGTACTAAGCATCTTGTACTTAGCTGCTCCCCCAAACACAGTGTTTTTCCTGACAAGTCTTTCCTTGCCCACTGGGTCAGGGATCAAAAAGACTAAAACTTACAAATGATCCCCTGCTGGCTTCCAAATCCCAACCACAGAATCTGTGCTCAAAATCCTTTGGAAGAGTAGAAGTAGTCACCGAGGTGCATCTGTCAATCAAAATTTTCTCACTATTATCTTTTATTCACTTTATCTGTTTGGATTTACACACTACTGTCACTCAAACTTTGCATTTGACTCAAGGCTGAAACAGCATTTTGTCAAAGTTGCACACTCATGCCTGAATGCTGTGCACACAGTGCTCCAGAAAATATGGTACAAAATAGCAATTGCATGCTGAAAGAAGCACGTATCTTTCCTACTCACAGAGGACTATTTTGATTTTTAGGGGCAATTGTGATATAATATGTGACAATATAAGCTATTGCCTTTACTTAGGGCGTAAAAGTACATCAAAGGAATTTGGTAGTTTAACTGTTCAGAGTGACAGAAACAGGATGAAAATTATTGTCGTGGAACGCATTGGGATGTGCTTGAGTCCAGACAGCAACTTTGGGGACTGCGGTCTTACCAGTTGAAAATTATTGAAATGGAGGAAAACTTGTGTGTATGTAAGGATGCAACTAATGTGATGCAGTTGTGAAAAAGAGTGGCAAGTTCCAGGATACATCAGACCAGGTTATTTTATCACAGCCCAGGTTTACTAGTACCATCAGGGAAGACAATCATAAGACTTCTTTAGGAACATTATATGCAGGACCAGCTGTCTGCATTCAGGAAATATAGAGCTAAATCCAGGAAAGATTTGTTAGGAACATGCAGTAGTTATTTTGTGAAGATAGATTAAAAATACCTAACTTCTTTAGAGATGCCTAACTTCTTTAGAGTTAATATAAGAAGGTTTCGAGGAAATGTAATAACTCAGAAACACATGGCTAAATATTCAAGAGGAAGAAGAGTTTTTACATAAAGGAATTAAATGAATATAAGAGAAGTTATAATAAACTGGTTGCAAATGCATTTAGTTTGCTAACTAGATGATTTCTAACCATCCAAGAAATTAGTTTTTAGTTCCCAAATATGAGAGTGCAGTAGGAACTCAATGTAAGATGGTGATAAGAAGGAAAGATTTTAAAACTTGCAAAAGAGAATTCTGGGGAAAAAAGAGATTAGGCTTGTGATAGGAATTATTAGGTATCCAATGTGTCAAGGGAGTTGAAATGAGCGCTGCCTATTTACACTGCATATAAACTGAATTAATCTTGTGCCTTGCACCTCTCATGCACCTTCCTGGAAGAAAGCAAGGAATATTTTCATATCTTGGTAAACAAGTTTCTTACAGGAAGGAAAATTCTCTTTTCTGAAGAGTTGGAAATTGACCATAACGAGAGAAAAGTTATAGGAAGGATATTCAGATGCTTTTACTCTTATTCTAGTGCAATTAATAGTCAGTGCCATACTACTTTATTTCTCTCATTTACCCATGGTAAAATGGCCTCTTGGTTTGGCTCTACAAGGCAAAATTTCCGTTATTTGAAATCCGATGCTCTTTTGTACTACAGAGCACAGTGCTTGGTTTCTTGGCTCACTTGAGAGTTTTATTTAATTGCTTCCCTGATAAAGTAGGGACAGAGCTATTGGAGGTGACCGTAGCCTCCTCTGTGTCCTTTCTGTGGCTTTCTGTAGTTGTGACTTTTCCTGAAGATCTTAATTTTCCTTTGGTCCTGGGAAATGTGACAGGTGGAAGAAAGCAGATTAGATATTATGTGGATAAATCTAAAATAAACATCTATCACATAGTTAGGTGAGATTGTGAATGAATGGACTCAATGACCCCAGTGATGCCTCCCAATCCAATATTTTAGAATCTCTCAGCTCCCAATCCCATGACTGCAAGCATTTAATCCTTCCCCTGTGCCACCAACTCCCCATTAATTTCACAGATTGAACACTTGCTCAAATCCCACATATTTCTCACAAATACACTGAAGTATTTAATATTCTCCATCATCATCCTTCTCTGAACTAAAGATGTGCCTTGCAACTCTCAGGAAATTAATCACTTTTCCATCAAAACAGCATTACTCCCAACAAATGCAGTATATTTTCATACCCCCAATACAAAATTTCCCATGTTACTAATCTTCCTTTCAGACTCATAAATTTTCTCTCACCCTTTACCAGAATTATCACCCACCCAAACCAAATCCTTTCTAAAAGTGAGCAAAACATATCCCATTACCGTCAGACAAAAAGACCTTCTGTGTCTGGTCCAAGTAGTTCTTCTAAATAAATCACTCCAACAGAGTTCTGTCTTAATGTTCTTTTTCCATGTAAAATATTTTGCATTTCTTTTAACATATTGCCAGTACTTCTTGGGGATATGTCTTTCCCATCTCAGTCCTGGGAGACAGGTCCCTTTATGATCACATGGCGAAGGTTCATTCAAAACACAGAAATACTGAATATTGAATGATGAATACTGAAATAATACTTGACTTCAGCTGCATGAAGAAAGGCAGTGAACCCAATCTGAAACTCTAAAAAAATACCTTTCCAAACTGTATTGCCTTTGTTACTGGCAAACAGACAGTGGGAAAGTGCTGTGGCTAGTTTTGAGTATGTTCTTAGTTACCTGAACAGACCTACACTGAGAATTTGTGCTCCAGGAGCATTTTCTAACTATATGTTTAAGGAAAGTTTATCCCAACCCTTATGGTAAGCAATCACTCACTTAAGATGGACTGATGATACACTCTCAGTTGTTAAAGAGGGAATGTTTTTAATGAACACTGTGGAAAAAAACGGGCTTAAATGCCACCTTTGCCATTCCCTGTGTTACCTAGGCAACGCTTATATTCTCTTTATATCTGTTTCTTCCTGTGAATATTTGCTATAATAAGTCTTGACCAATTCACAGGGGTGTTGCGATGTGAGCACTAATTAATTCACACCTTCATAGCTAAAAGATGCTATGCAAGTATTAACACTATTATTTTTAATAATATTTGTTTTGGCTATGTTAAAACCTTTCAGACAGATACCACTGATTTTACATTTTCCTTCAAATTTCTCAGACTGACTTATCTAAACAGTAAGGAAGAAAGTGATTATGCAGAAGGGCCAAGGATAAGGGTAGCTGCTTTTTAAAAGTAGACATTTTAAAAATAACATGTAAAATTCAGCAAAGCTAGGGAATAGATAGGGGTTTCTGTCAGGTTGGAATGATAAATGAAAGGGCTCTAGTGGCCCTTCTGTTTGTTTAGACCTCTTGTTCCTGCTACAACGCTGCACAAAACTAGCATTGAAGTGCCTACTGTTAAAACATAACATAACCTGACAATGATCAGCCCAGAGGGCTTTTCTAAGAGAAGGCCATATTGTTCTGCATGGGGAAGTGCTCTAGCACGAGATGTCCTGAGACGTGAAGGAAAGCACCGAGTGCGGAAGACTTTCCAGTACATTAGTAGTATATGAAAGGGGCTGGCCACTCATACATTAATATTGCCTTGTCCCAGAGACTGACATGTGGGAAAGCACTGCATCGGATTCTCTATAGACAGCTTGTTTTCTCCTTGTTTTATAGCAACAGATACAAAGTGCAAAAGACACCAGATATAACGTTACAGGGCCTGAACGCATTCCGTGTGTGGTTAAGATACTTAACTTTTATATTGTGCAGATGACTGAACAATTACAGATCCCATTATTTTTTTACTATGCACTATTTGTAAAGCCACTACAGAATGTTTACCTTGGGAACAGCTTTAACATTAAGCATATTATATACCAGCCAGGCCATTTGTAGTTAAGCAGTTTTCTGCTAATGGCTCTAAAGTATTCTGTTTTCGACTCCAGAGGATTTTTAAATGTCATGAAAGAGACTGGGTTTTATGATAAATTTAAGATCTTTATTCAAGTAAAGTAAAGCAGCCTGATACTGTCTTGAAAACAAAATAAGAATGAAGGAAAATTATAATGAAAATTAATGTAAAAAGAATAATAACAGGTATTTTCAAAAACTCTACATAGACATTTCAGAAATGTTGCTCTCAATTTTTGTCTTTTTCTTTCTTTCCTGTTTTTTTTTTTTTTTTAATGTGGAATATTAACACATCAAGCTGTCTGCTTATGCATATTTATTTGTGCAGTTTTAAGAAACATCATATAACTTGAAAACTTTGTGGAAGTGCATCTCCAGTTTACACAGGTAGATTTCAAGTATACCTGAATTTCACCAAAGTTTGCACATCTCAGGGAAGATTATGCTGTGGCCAGCAGGTTTTTCGCAGCTTGATTATTTGGCTTATTCACTTATTCACTGCAGCTTTTTTTTTATGTCAGCTCTACTAACATGAAAGAGCTGGAAAGGGTCCACAGACATAATGCCTGACAGATCGCTGGTATAGCCCTAGTACTTCCCCACACAAAAGAAGAGTCTCTTCTGCTTTTGAGATGAACAAACCTACATCAAGCTGCCTCCAACTTACAATGGCTCAAGTTTGTTATGGTTGAGAAAAAATGAACTTATGGGTGATGAATAAAAACTGGGGTGTGATAAGGGACACTTCAATGTGATGCTTGTCCCACCCAGCATTTTAGGGTCAATTTTCTATTGATTCACAGTAACACAAGCTAAGAATCACTGTTGGCTAATATGACATTGTCAGGGTCCAAATATTTTTTCAGATCCATATACAATGATTGAATGTGATCAGTTCCCAAGAAATATTTTGGTGAATATTGTCTTATATTTCTCTGTAAAACGAAGCTAGTAGAAAAAAAAATGGCACCCATCTGTAGAACTATGAAGACGTCTCCTCTTACGCTGACAGTCCTCAAAAAGAATTTCATTTTTAAAGGAATCCTCACAAGCAACATAAATTTCTCACATATAATGAATATTCCCTTTGCTATTCACTAGATCAATCCATGCAGTCAGACATACAGTGAAAGGATCCAAGATGCAGAGAAATTAGCAACAGAAAGAAATCACCAAATCAACCTTTATGCATTTAATAGACTGCTGCACATTCCCTCCAGTTTCAAGCTCTGGATGAGCATATGTTTTCCCTTTTTTTTTGTTTTCTAGAAAGCACTCAAGGGGCCTCTATGAAAGTAGCAGGGGATGACAAGTTGAGTTTGCCAGCACTTCCCTGTGCAGGTGCTTTGCTCAGTTTGTGGTCACTACATGAGTGATTCCTCCTGTTTACAACTATGATACAACAGCACAAACTCAGGGAAAGTCTCTCTGCCACTGATGGTTTTCCCCAATGTCTTAGAAATGACTAAACGTTCCCATTGAAGCAGATAATGATGAACTCTGTGGGAAAAGATGTTTGGTTTTTTTTGTTCTGTATTTACATGCAGACAATTTGGGATGCCAAGAATATGATTATTAATGTACATGTAAATATTCTTGATTCACACAACATTTTTCAGGAATGAGCCCTAACTCAGTTGTTGAAATCATGACCAGTTATCAGCAGCTGGTGACTAGGTGATTATCTGCTAATTATAGTTCTAAATGTCATTTTATTAATTGTAGCTTGATACAAGCTAGGAGGTGTTTAGCAAACATCGTAGTGTTGGAAATTATAATTGAGGGACATACCTAATTTCTAGTTGTTAGGGTCTAGATTTTAAGGGTTGACATAATGGGGAGTCTAAGGTGCATCTAAAGATGTACCTGGCAATCCCTCTTCTCTTTGTGGTACATTTTCACCTGCTGTCTAGAAATTCCAGGCAGTTTCTTTTTCTTCTGCTTTGCAAAAGCCACATTAAGAGTGTACAGTAAAAAAAGTTCTCACTGTGTCAAAGACCTTGCCACTGGCCTTTTGGAAATGCTGCATACAACCTAGGATGATTACCACAGCTCTTAGTGTTAACGCTCAGTCTTGTTTTCCTCTATTTCAATTAAATGTCAGGATCCAACAAGTAATCAGGAGGATTGGCAAAAAGTGTTTTCTTGATAATGACATTTTATATAAGTGATTAAATGTGTATTGTAACATGGCTAAAAACACAAGTTATTGCTTGCTGGGATCCTAAACCATTGGACGTTGAGTTGCTGCACCAGTGGATGTTTAATGATGTTAAGCAGAGTGGAACAGAGGCAATGGGAGGATATGACAAACAGGCAGGCTTCCTGGAATACGCTATTTGGTGTTGATGAGGCACTTCACAGAGGCACGCCTGCTGAAGCAAAGTAGGAATTTGGGCTCTGGCCTCCCACATAGCGGGTCTGTATTTTAACAACTGGGGTACTGTAAATAACAGGAATGCTTCCCTCCAAGGTCCCTTGTGAGACAGAGCTCATCAGACAGAAACACAGGAAAAGATGACTGAGTATTCCAGATGGTCGTAATATTCTGAATTGGATGAAAAGGGAGGTTTGAACCTCAGGCATGCTGGGCCCTATTTTGCTTCATTTAAAAGTAGTTTACCTTAAAAGTTCTAGAATTTTGCCCCAGGACAGTAGGATTTCAACAGCTTCCTTTTCATGCTCTGCAAGTTCAGGGTCAATTCTGGAAGCAGTCTTTTGTATGAATTGCTTTGCAAAAGTAGATTTATTCCTGAAGATAGTTTCCTTCTGAATCTTCTTGTTTAGGAACAAATCCTGCTGACTTTCTTGCCACAAATGCACTTTTCTGCTTGTGTACGTTCTCCTTTGACATTTTCCTATTTTAGCAATATATAAGGAAGACTGAAAAAGTAATGTTCAAACACCTTTCTACAGGAGTAATTCGTCTTATATTGACTAGAGAAAAATCCATCAGTTTCAGTCACAAAATGCAAATTTGTTCTAACCCTAACTTGGCCTTGAAGACCTGTTAAAACTGAAAGAGTGATCTAGAGGAGATTGTAGTGCATCATGAGCATCATTTTAAAGCGAGAAGCAAACCCTTCAGGAAGTTATGATAGGATGTAGACACAGGGCCATGCTGCGAGGAAGACAACCTGAATCTTTATTGCTAAGGGCAGAATTTGTGTGAAGAACAGTTACAGAGATGTGCCAGAATACCTAGTTTGGCCCACATTTATAATGGCATGGAAAAAATCTCATCCAGTTGTCAGAAACTGTTGTGGGTTTTTGTAAACTGGATGGATTTTGAAAACAGGATAGCTCAGATACAAGAAACATTACATATCACTGTTCTGAAGTGCTGCAGAGGAGTCACATGTAGCGGTGTTTTACTATGATTCAGTAATGTTCAATGAGTAACTTTCAAATACAAGAACGTGATTTGTATGCTGAAGGCTTTAAACTTATTGTAGCCAGGATTTTTACCAGAAAATAGGAAGGAAGCAAGATTATAAAATAGGTGTTGTGGTATTAAACCTCTCACTTTAAAGTTCAGGCCATAACAGAAACAGAATGCTTACAGTAGGACACTACTTACATCTGACATATATCCTCCAGTAGAGGAATAGTGTTTGGAAATCATGTGGGTACTAAACTATTGGAATAACAATGTTGTTTCAATACAAGCTGCCCTAAGAAAATGGGAAATAAGAGTTTTACCTTCCACTTCTGACCCCAGTATTTCTTCATCTTCATTGAACGTGTTTAACAACAATGCTGAGAATCAGATTGTTGAGCAAAGCTATTCAGTGGTCAAATGTATGTTGTCAGAGAGTTCATGAAAAAGTCATTAGCTCTCCTCCCCTCCTCTTTCACTGTCAGGTAGAATCATGTCATAAATACAGCCACTTGTCTAGCAGGATATCAATCTATCCAGGTATCACCCACTTCCTGTCTCTGGCCATATGTTTCTGTTATTTATGTCAAGAAAATAGCATTTACACAACCGCTGCTAGTTGTTTACAGAAGTTTAACTCCTGTGATATAGTCCCGCTTGTGTTGCATGCTTTTAGCCCATAGATAATACATGAGACTGTACATTTTAAAATATGCTACCACATGCATGATAGAATAAACACAGACCTGAACTGACAGCACCATCTGCCAAACACAGTCGATGTCAGGGGAATGGTCTCTGCACAATATTCCACTGCTCCCCCATGAGATAAGGCTATTTTTTCTCATGGTGTAACTACACTAAATTCAACTTGTTCATTTAGTACTCAAATTGTTAAAAATCTCAGAAGCAGAAGGGACTCAGTCCTCCTAAGAAACGCTGCAGAGGAGTAGTGCAAATTGAACAATTCTTGCATAGGTTTTTCTTGTTCTTAACACTAGTCACATTCTTGTTTACATACTCACACCAGAAATAAACCTGCAAGCAATGTATACACGACACCTAGATTCTTAGTGCTCTGAAGTCATGGAAAATTCATAACATTAATCTTTAAATGGCCCATCTGAAAATTATATAGGGCAATCTGCTTTCAGATGCGGTCAAACTGCTTGCAGTGAGACATTAGCAATAGCTGCATTTTTTCCTGCTAGAGGCCCACATTATTCACAGTCACAAACAAATAAAAAAGGTAAAGGTAATACTTAACTTTTTTCCTTTTAATATTTTAAAATTTATAGATATTAGCCTGTTCATTTAGACTCCTCTATTCATTCTCAGGATCTGGCTTTATTACCAGATTATGGAGATAGCTACTAGAATTAGGAGGGTAAAAACACTTTTGCATGTCCTACAACAGCAGCAAACTCAAAGCTGGGCAATCCCTACTTATATGACAAAGATCATTTACAAGGAAATGAAACAGAGTCTGCACCAAGTTTCTGAAGGAGTGTATTTCTACCTTCTAAACACCCAACCTGACAGTGCCAATAGACACAAGTGACCAATGTCACTACCCAGTCACACTGGCAAGAAGCTAGAAGGCCATTTCTTGGGAAGAACTTATTGACAATGACAGTTGTCCACTTTCCACACTGGTAATCTTAAAACCTCACATACTTAGAATAGCTTTTGGTTGGATCTATTATAGACCTGGATTTTCCTCTGCATCCTCCTTATGCCACCTGTGCATGGGCCCATGGAGCCAGGACATGCAAAAGTCCTGGAGAAACTGTCACTGTCAATCTCCTGGTGAATACATCCATGCACGTGCAGAATGCCCAGCACATTCCAGCTGCATCCAGCTCATTTTGCTTCCATGAGTTAGGGGTGCCAGGCATGTTTGACACACTTCAAGAATGCCTGCGCAAAGATATAAACTCTACTGGCAGACAGAGGTTTGGGCTGTCCACAGAGGAGCTTGGAGCTATATTTCCAAGTCCTAGGTTTGCCTGGTAGGAGCTATCTCTCCTACGCTGGAGGTGCTGGATTCCATATCGTCATGGAAATGTGAGCTTAGTTTCTGGCAAGGTGTCTTATCCTGGACCTGAAGAAACACTTCTTGAAACACTTCTTGATGAAAGTGTTTTCAGAAGTGTTCCAGGGAAAAGTTCTTGTTTAGATGAATCAGCTCTTTATCACAATAAACTTTTATTGAAGAATTCCTGACCATCCCTACTTGCTGGTATCCAAATTTCCCTCTTGCACAGTGACATCACATTAGTTCTGCTATTGGCAGGGCCTTCTTTCACTGCAGATGGCCATGGAACAAGGTTGGTGCTGTTCTCTATTATTATTGGATGTAACATAGATTTGAATGTAATATTTTGTTTAATGTTAGGCATTCTTTGCTATGTAATGTAGGTATTACAGTAATATTAAATAAGTTTATAAGGAGATAGAAAATGAAAGACATAAGTAGCTTTATTGTGATTTGTTGTAATTTTGCTGCACTATTTGTAAGACAAGATATCTTTGAAACATCCTCCTCTAAGAAAGCCCCAAAGAAGCCAAGAATTTATTGTTTCCTCACAGATATGATTTATTTGAAAAATAAAATTAATTTAAATTGTTATAGTCTTACATTAAAAAGTTGCAAAATAGGCATATTTTCAATTTCTATATATATAGAGAGAGAGCATTTTAAATGTGACTATATTTAATAAGTTTCTAACTGAAAAATTAATTTTGCCATAACTTTGTGACACATTTTCTATAGTGTCATTTCCTTCCTTTTGTACTATGTATATAGAGGCTACTGTGGATGAGAGTTAAATAGAATACAGATTAAATTGTGGCTTGCCTCTGTGAGAAATCAGTCTGATTACAGGGAAATACTTACTGTATGAATTTTTACATTATGTAGTTTCCTGACCTATTAAATAACATCAGTAAAGAACTGTTGAAGTAGACATTCACTTTGGAAATATTTGTGAAACCATTATGCTTTTGGATTAACTAATAACACTTGCCTGAATACTGACCCATACTGATGAAAGATATTTGTGGTTTTGTTCACTTGAGTGTATTTATTATTAGAAGATGGAAAGTTGTATTTCATATCTATTGAAATTTTGCTATTTGTTGAATTTTTCCCTATCAATAGAAGTTTTAAAATCCTTAACTTTCATGACAGTTGTTTTATTTCATATTAACATTCAAACTATCAAGACTTATATTCACATTTGCTGCTTATTTGTGAGACCCATAATTCTATAATTTCCAGATTTCAGTATTTTCCTGCCTTTGCTGTGGCAAAAAAGAAATTCTGTTTTCTTTTTTTTCTTGATGGTCCCTATATCACAGCAAGGATTTCACAGGTCTAAAAGCAAAACTAAAGTTATTTGGATCTGCCACAGTACAGGAAAACAGGGAAATCTTGCAAACAGGATGATTTCTAATCTTGACACATCTCGTGACTTGGACTTTTGGGTACAGTACTAATTTTGTTCATATACCCACAGAGCAAATTTACAAATTACATATATAATGTGTGTTTTCGCATGTGTGCACTTGCAAATCCACTCCATGATATCCCATAGCATTGGTGTGTTGGCTGTGGAACCATATTGTTTGGGTTTCTACTTCTGAGGTGCCTATGGTTAAAACAGATCTTTTCATAGGAAGCTTAACCTGAAAAACTGCCAGATTTTTCAGATCAAGAAACCCTACTGTACTATCAAACCAGTAAGAGAGAAGGTCAATTGTGTATAGTCTGAATTTAGTGGGTATCACCACATTCCAAAAACATATTACAGGTATATTCAGTGATATCTGATGTTCCTTAAGTAGGTGACATTATACATTTAAACATCAAAGTGATGTTGAATAGCTGTTATTAAGAAAGCAATGTGCCTCCTGATCCTGTCACTCCTGTAGATTTAAATCATCTGTTAAAACTAACAGGAGTACTACACAAGCTAGGAATAAAAGATGTGAGCTCTTACAAAACAAACTAATTCCTTTCACAGATTTCTCAACTATATTGGTGTTCATGAATTGGGTACCCAACAGGTGAATCAGTAAGAAAGCACCTCAGTAGATCACAGATTCAAATACATATTTAAAATATAGATGAAAAACTCAAATTACAACCTACCTGAACTCAGCTGTAAACAATACAGAATTCAAAGTGCAGTCTTACTGTCGAAAGGAAAAAAAAACATTATACTAGGGAAAAAGGTCAGTGCAGATGTCAGTGACATCTTCTCTTAAATTAGGATTTTGAGGAATTCAATTTTTGGAAAGTATTATATACCCTATAATAGAGGGTATATAATATCTGGTAGGTTGAAATTTTTTTCTCTTGTATTTTCTGTGAAAACTTTTTTTTTTTCCCAGATGATGTTGGGAGGCAATGGGGTGAAGGAATAGAGATTTGATAGTGCAGTAGGTTTTTTTGAAGAATCACTTTTGTGAAAGCTGTAGCATTTTTTCAGAGCAGAGAGTTCTGGTGTTTTGCTGGTTTAGCATGCAGTCACAGAAAATACAGAATTTCAGAAAAATGCAGGTTAAAGGAAATTCTCTTCCAGCCTCCTTCTTCAAGAAGGGCAATTTTCAAATGTTGGTGGGTCTACTCAGGATCGTGCATGAGTCCTGTATGAAAAGGATGTGAAACTCAGCAGCTTCTTCTGGTAGTAAACTACTATCACTGTGAGCTGTTTTCTACTTGCAGGTAATTGGGATTTTGTATGTTGAATGCTCCAAGTGTTGCCTCTTGTCATTTGGCCGTGCATCTCAGAGGAGTGTCTGTCTCTGTCATCCCCATAAGTTTTGTACTTCCTGTTTAAGAAAGTGGAAGACCTCAATTAAATCTCGCCTCATTAACATTTTCTTTTGTAGGCTAAAGAAATGCACTGCCTTGTCTTTCTCCCTGTATGTTGTGTGCTCCAGCCCAAAGCAGACAAATGACAAGTTTTGAGAAATTTACAGGCACACACACACACAACACACACACACTCATGCTCCCACTTCATCCTGTATTTTCTTAACACTGGTCCAGGTTTGGAAAGATAAGGAAAGAGTAGTGAAGTCATTCAGGTTATTTTTGCTGTACTACCCTGCCAGTTTTCCAAAGCTGAAGAAGGTGCAAGTCACAGAAAAAAGCAAGAAGATAGAGTTCAAGATACAGAAAGGGGGTCTTTGCCTCTCTGATTTTGTAAGGCACAAATCTAAAATGGGGGAAAAGAAATAGGTGGGGAGAGAAACAAAAAATTCCACCTGATTTCAAATTTCCCATTCAAAAAAAAAAAAAGTGTACTTTAAGCCAAATTCATAACACTGAATTCTGGTGACCTGGGATTTCTCTGGATATTTTGATTTTGTATATTTCATATAGTTTCTGTGGCACATTTTTTCTCAGGAAATGGGCTTCCCATGTTGGCTGACTTCCCTTTACACGTAAGACTACTCCATTTTAGCAAGATGAATAAGGGCAGAAATGCAATTGTTCAAGAAGCAGTCATAATTATGGTTATCAGAAGGGATGGCCACATATGAAAGCTGCTGTTCCACCGGAATGGTCCAGCTCACTCCCAAATCCAAACTGAGTTTGGCCATACGGAGCTGACCAAAAGGGAAGTCACCATAGCAGAGCACAGACGGATACTGAAATGGAGAAATACTTGTATTTTACAGAATATATGAGTCTTTCAATTTTTGCATTTTGGTGTGTTTGGTTGGGGAGTTTTGTCTTTGTTTTTCCCCATCTCTTGTAGTGAAACAGCACAGAAACCTAATGCTGCACGTAGAAAAATAGACTTATACTTACCTTATTAGAGTCCTAGCACTAAAAGGACATCTGTAAGTGAGCTACTTTAACTGCAACACTTGTCTGTTAAAATGCTGGTTGCTGTGGGAACCCTGCAAAGAGATCCGTGGGTGGGATCTTGAAGTGTTTCACCATTTTGTTGGTTGAGTTTACTTAGATAAAACTTTAACCAGCATATCTGAATCAATTATTCAGCTTCATTACCCATCTACATTCTTTTAGAGGATAGAACTGTACGTTGTGAGTAGGCTTCTTTATTATTTTAAATTAAATATATTTTAGTAATGTAATGGTATATCACACCATGTTGCTGCTGCAGAGAAAATACAGGATCATCAGCTCAGGTCAGAAATCTCCTTGTTTGTCCTTTTGTGTGAAGAAATGGTAGGACACTGAGGATATTGTGTTTCATACTTTTGTCTTATATACAAAATTGATTTTATACAAGATTTTCGCAGGTGGAATCTGAACTCTCCTTCAGCTTCTAAGTCAGCTCAATGAGGTCTTGAACCACACATCTGAAGCAAGAAGTGTTCCATACATCTTGCTGAGATACTACTATACAAACCTAGCAACAGCAATGTTTTATTCATCTTTAAATGATACAAAACTTGACAGTTACAGGCCTGTGCAATGTCTATATGTGTTCTGTGGACAAAGACCGGACTCCTGGGATTCAGGCGACAGTCACAGGCCTGTGCCATGCCTGTGTGTTCTGTGGAGAAAGACCAGACTCCTGAGATTCAAGGAGAAAGCCAAAATTTCCCTTCTATATTTTCCTTTAACATTTATGCACAATTTTTTCTCTCCATTTTGCAGTATTATATTTAAGACATTTGTAAATAAAACTCAGAGTATAATTTGCTGTCTAAATTACATATTCAACAGATGAACACTACTGAAAATTGCATTAATGTCTTTATTTTCTCTAGAAACTTGAACAGTAATACCCGGAGGGGGCTCAACGAATACTGGCTAAAATAAAACTGCTACCTTTTTTAGTTGATATCAATCTTAGAAGTTTTTGAAAAAAATCTCCTCAACAAAAAAGAAAACTCAAGAATCATCCCAAGATTTTTTTTTTTCCCCTGTGGTAAACAGATATTTTTGATTTTTCAGATCTTACTAACTAGTGCATTTGCTATGCTGTTACTGAGATTTACATATTTATGGGTCAGGGTAATTTCTGGCACTCCCTCATTAGGAGGTTTCACTGAGATTATGCTGAGTTTCAAGATTTTCCTCAAATTCCAGTAATTTCACTAATAGTTTCTACCAGTCCCAATTTAGCAATTAACTCCAAACCAGTATCCCATTGGCCTCTCTGCTCCTCTTGCAGTTCCAGTTGTTCAACACTCCCGTTCCCTTCTCAGCCTTGGGGAACATGGCACATTTCACAGCAGGACCACACTGAAATGGGTGAGAAAGTAGGGTAGGCAGCCAGAAAAGGCTGAGATTTAGCAGCACTGAATGTGTAGCCCTGGGCCTTATTTACTTAACTCCATTTACCCTTTTCTGAATATTCAATTATTAATTTCCTTCTGGACTTTCCTTTTATGATTTTGGTCCCTCGATGTCAGGGTGAATAATTACAGCAAAAGCTGTTCACAGCCTCAGCCTTTTCATGATGCAACATGACTAGAACAGATAACCTGAGAAACTCTAACACTGGAAAGTTGCAAAGAGATGTTCAGAAACACGTTTCTTAGCTAAAGTATATTTTCACAGAGATCACAAAAGTATATTTTTTTGGTTAGATTATCAAGTCTGGCAAATTTCAGCTGAAAATATTCCTAGACTAAATATTGTCTGCAAATAAAATCAGCATCTTGCAGAGTAATAGCACAGAAATTTTTCATCCCATTAATTAAAAGGAAGAAATATCCTGAGTGACTCAAACCAAGATTTTAAAAGTAGAAGTGTCCAGTGACCTGAATAAATTGTTCCTTATTGATGACATCTGGAAATATCATTGTCCTTCTTCCCCTCCCCCCATAAACTGCCAAGAAAATAACCTACATTGACCATAAATGTGTTTGGGGGTTTTTTTGGTACAGGATATAGAGTGTTTAAATTCTACCAACATTTAAAAAATTTTATCACAAAATTTTTGCCTTCAGGACAGTTTGTGATGACTTCCAAGATCCCTGGGCAATTGGGGTTTCCTATTCAAGCCTGCTGTGGGATCATTATGATCCACTTACTCCACATAGCATCAGTGGCCTTATGTGGAAGGAATTGTGAACATCCAGCCCAGCACTGGCAGTCGGGGTGCCAGAAGAAGCTGTGCTGCCGTGCCAATCACTTTTGAGGCGTCTTGAACCACTTTAAAAGTGGTCTCCTGTTCAGATGGGGTGTACCTGGCCTTGGATCCTTTGTATCTCCTACTCCAGGACCTCAGGGATTGTCCTCAGTTCTCCACAGGTACTTTTTGCCAAAGACTCCAGGAAGGACCCTTCTCCTCAGCCACAGTCTCTGTGGGGCTGGCCCAAGGCCCAAGCCCACAGGGCTCCAGGCTCCACCCACACAGGGCTGCTGCAAAAAATTAACTCTGTCCTTGGCCTGAACCAGGAAACATATTCTAAACTTTTTCTTGTCCATGCCCATGTTCAGGACAACAAGAAAATGTGATAGGCAGCACGCTTGGATGAGTAAGGAACTCCTGAAAAAAAAAAAAACCCAGGCAGAAAAGGAAGCATATGAAGATGCGAGCAGGATCAGCTCATCCAAAGCATAGAGAGGAGGCCAAGCATGTAGGGATGGGGTTAAAAAAGCAAAACTTTGTGTGAAATTAAATTTGGAGAGATTGTGAATGGAAAAAATAGGGCTTCTACTAAAGAAGACTAAGGAAAATGCAGCCCTGATGCCAGATGGGGCAAGGAACCTTATGGCAAGGGTAGTGTTGAAGGCTGAGGCCCACCCTGACTTTAGGAATGTCAGGTCCCTGAGATCAGTGGAGAAGTTTGGAGGAATGTGGTTTTAACCACTAGAGGAAGGCATAGTTAGGAAAAATTCAAACCAGGGGTCATACACAAACCCATGGGACCTGATGGAATGTACTCACACGTGTTGAGGAGCTGACTAATGCCACTGCAAGTCCAGTTCAATTATCTTTGGAATGTCATGGCACTCGGAGGAGGATAGAAAGAAAGTCAAGAAATGCAAGAAGGAGCAGAAAACTACAGGCCTGGGAATGTGATGGGACAACTCCATCTGGGAACAATTTCCAAAGATATTAAAGACAAAAGATGATTTGGAATAGTCACCTGTCAGTGGGGAAATCATGCCTAGCAAACTTGATAGCCTTCTACAAATTAACTGTTTGCTCAGAGGATGAAGGGTGATCAGTGGATATCTTGGCTTTAGAAGGCTTTCAGCATTGCCTCCCATAACATCCTTGTTGACAAATGGATGAAATAGGGTCTAGATAAGTGGATGATGAGGTGGATTGAAAAGACCAGTCACTGGTGTTGCACCCAAGGGATCAGTACTGTGGCCAGTATTATGTAGCATTTTCTTTAACAACTAGGTGATGGAACAGAATGACACTTTGCAGATGACAAAAAGTTGGAAGTAATGGATGGATGATACACCAGATGGTTGTGTTACCATTCAGGCAGACTTTGAGAGGCTGGAGAGCTGGTCTGACAGGAACCTCATGAAGTTTGGCAAAGAGAAGTGCCAAGTCCCATCCCTGGAGGAAGAAACCCCAAGCACTGACTCATACAGGCTGAGGCCTGGTAAATAGTTTTGCAGAAAAAGCCCTGGTTGTAGAGTGGACACCCAGTGAAACATAGGTCTCCAGTGTGGCCTTGTGGCAGAAGTGGCCAGCAACACCTGGGGCTGCACTTGGAAGCGACAATAGGTTGAGGGACGTAATCCCACCCCTCTATTCAGCATTGAAAAGAGTTCATCTGTTTCCAGAATCCTAGTTAAGACAAAGACCTTGTTGGGGTTTGCAGTAGTCATCTGTGTGAAATAGTCCCTCTTGAAATCTAAGTGACATAATTTTTCTCTAAAGTAGCTTTTCATATTATAGTTTGGTAAGACAAAATATATCTACATGAAAATAATTATTCTCAACCATCTTCAGCTGCCTAAAGGTTCTGGATGAGGTTCCTATTCTAATCAGCTGAGAGAGACAGAGATGTCAGAAATTGAGTCATTCCAACAGTTTTAGGCAGCTGTCTCAGAACGAGATAAATTACCTTCTATTTAAAACTTTCTTTTCATGCGTGAAAAGTGAGTTTAGAGAAATGGTTAAAAACTGTGTGCTCTGCTTTTACATGACTAGATATAGGTGAAATTTATTCCAAACTGAGTGTTTTATACTAATTAAAACTGATTTATTTTGGAGGTTATTTTTTTTTTTGTTTTCAAAAACATGAAGCAAATTCCAGTAATATCTGAGAAAGCAACATCTGCTCATAACATTTATCTAGTTATTGATATATTTATCTAGATATTGATTTATGGTTCAGATACTACAAACAGAAGATGTAAATTCATCACAAAAAAAAAAAAATCCGATCATGTTCTCTAATTTATCCTTATTGAGGTCTTTCTGAAGTAATGCTTGTTTAAAAGTGTTGTGTCCCCACCCCCATATTTAAGGGTTCCTTCATAAGAAATAGATGGGTGTAAAAATGTGATTAATTTTGCTTTCTGGAAACAACATTATAAAATGAGCTCAAATTGAAACAGCACACTTTGAATATTAAGGAATCTTTGTACAGTTTTCACTATTGTGTTTTGTTGAAACAAATAGTATGAACCAGGCCAGGCAAAAGCACTTTTGAAAAATTAAGTCACAAACCCCCATAAATAACAAAAACTAATATATCTTTCTGGGGAGGGGTTTGAGAAAGATGCAACAGAAATGTGTGTAAACCAAATCTTATTTAACATCTTCAATAATGATTTATTATTGAAGATCTATGATCTTTCTCCTGAAAGAGACAGGAGATAAAACATTAATGAAATGCATTGACACAGCTAAATCCTGAGGACTGCCAAAAGCCAGGCAAGAATGTGAAGAGAAGTTGGAGAACATCAAACCAAAATGTTATCCATACAGTGCTCTCTAAACATATGGTAGGAGAGCAAAGTGCACTAAAGAACTAATTCAGCAAATGACTGCGTATCCAAAGAAATTGGTGGACAAATCCACAGTACAGCCAACAACATAATACTGCAATACAGCAAAATTCTTTTCTTTACGCTTGTTGAACAATTACATAGGACTACATTTGAACTGTGTGGAAATCTGTGGTCCATTCTTGGCTCTTGCTAAGTTCTGGCCCTCAAGGATCCTTTTTGGCCATAGGTTTCACAGGCTACATATGAACTCAGTGGAGAATTAATTTGCTTTAAAATAAATGATTTATAATTTCATTCAAGACCTAATTTTTATTTTGAGAAAATGTAAACAGATCTTTGTAATCAGCTTTCAAATTACCTTTTTTGGACTGAGATGATAGTCACTAATTGGTGGCTTGGATATTTTTTGAAAATAAATTGATAATTACACATGTGGGACTTGTCTGGGAGGAGGAACTTGGAAGAGAAGCCCTAAATATAGTACTGTAGCCTTTCTTTCTCCCATTTCTGCATCTTTCTTCATCCTCGTAGCCACAAACCTTTCTCTTCTTCCTCCTTTCTCCACCACATCACAAAATCACTTCCTGCCTGCCTTCAGAGGAGATCCCACTTGCTGTCTTGTGTCTGGTGGGTCTCTGGAAATGGAAGAAATGGAGGGAAATGACAAATTATGGGCCAAGTCCTGGGACACGTGGTCTTGTGCTATACTGGTACAGACGTTGCAATGATAATGTAACAAATACAGATGGGAGTTAAACTTGAGTTTTTACTAATAAATGCTGCTGACCCTTTATGGTTCACTTGCTGTCCAGAGCCCCTGCCAGTAAGCGAACACACAGCCTGAGCTCTCCCCCTTTCACAGGGCTTGCAGATGGACTGTGTACACTGCTGTAGCCTAATTTAATAACAGGAAACATTCACTTTACCTAATATTTTTCAATGTTCATGAAAATTTGAAGAACTGAGCCACTACTGCAACCAAAGATCAAAGGTGATAAATAGCTGCTGGGATTCACGTTGCATGAGGTGACTTTGCTCCAGCTTCCCTGGATTTGCCTTTTTTCTATAATTTATTTCTATGCACTCATTTAAGGGACAACATTTCTCCAATATATTATAGGACATTGTACAACCCACAATACTACTTGCTTCAAATCTGTCTTTCACAGAATTTATGATAATTTGGGCTAATGTTACCCAGAGACTATAAGACCCCATTCTTCCTAGAAAATTTACACCTGCTTTTACACCTGACTTAAAAAAAGATGTGAGTTAAAAGAGAACCACACTCCCGACATTTCCTACTTTGAAATCTCGAATTTATGTAAAACTGAACATTCAAATCAGGTTGTGATATAAAAATCCAAATTCTCCAGAGCCAAATGGGGCAGAGCTGGTGATGGAGATAGCCCCCTTCTAAATTAGGCTTATGGTCCAAACCATTCTCTGCAGTCTAGATCTTCAAAGAACCTGAAGTCTTACCTTGCCCCATTCCTCCTCTCTGGCTTTGTGGAGCCTGTGTCCTTGAAATAATGCTTTAAAATTTCTATAATCATCCTCCCCTTACTGTTAGAAGTTGTAATGACTCACAAATTGCATGGTGGGCACAAAAATATGTTCAGCATTAAGGAAAAATTTACATGCTGAAGAGCCCATATAGGCTTTTCTTTGAAAAATAATTTAGTGATCAAGTTATGTTGCATTGAATAACTGGTATCAATATTACATATTTCTAAGGAAGTTATTGTATAAACAATATATTAAAAATTATCAGAAATTACTAAGTGCATTTTCTGCTTATAACTTCAAAAACTAAACAATCCAAGGAAATGAGCTGTGATCATTTAGACAAAACGAATGCCTTATGTACTACTGAGCCACAAATGCATTAGAATTTGTGATTTTGAGATTTATGAGCTACTCATGTTTAGATGTATCAGTCAAAATTTCTCTGATCAATCTATATGTGCATCTGCAACGCAATCTATTGTTTGAACCTATATAGTATTGTACTATTGATGAGATCATATATTATTTGTTCTGCATATTGCATTTTGCGTCACAATCCCTGTTGAAAATTTCTGATGTCAGAACAGTGCTCTCTCCACACTGAAATGTCCATTTTGTCAGATGTAGAGCTTGTATTTATGGTTATATCTCCAAGGTAGTATTTTTTCCTGTTTCCTTGCATGTTTCTTTAGTTGTTATATAGCAATGAAATGGGTGAGTTGGTAATGTACTGATTCAATTAAAAGCTCTGATTAGTATGTGTGTGTGTGTGTGTGTGTGTGTGTGTGTCCCTCCCACTCAAATAGTAAAACTGACTGATTTTCATATATGGCTCTGAAGACTTTAAATACATTTACTGGCAAGCTACTGTAGTAGACACATGGTGGGGGGTGTCAGCTTTTAATTGTAACTGTCTTGCAGAGTGGTGTTGTTTTAATATCCTGTATAGATTTTTATGTAATACACTTACTTGCAGGCAGCCTGAAGCAAGAATCAATTCTGTGAAGGATTCTTCTTTTGTTAAAAGCCAATCTTGTTTTAATGATGCATGAAGAAATATTCGAGCATTGACATTTTTCTGTCAGGTTTCTTTTGAAAAATCAATTAAGATAATACTGCTTTGACCTAGTTATCTAGTTAATGCTTATTAGGAATGTAATATGATTTACTGTCAGCATAATAATTTTTGTATCTTATCCCATTAGCTTGTGCATATTTCAAAGTGTATTACACAATGGTCACTTCTTAAAATGTAATGTAGCAGAATACATTAATTAGATTGACTGGGATCATTAGACAGAAACTCTCCCATTGGCTCTTTGTATCAAATTTGTATATCATCCCTATCAAGTTTTCATTGTTTACTTGTCTGAAAATGGTCTCTGAGTAATTGTGATATACAAAAAGTTTTTTAATTGGACAAAACCTCTTTATTTCATGTCTGTCTTTTTTTTTTTTTTT
>VZTI01000467.1:1845645-1850645 GCA_013397865.1 Struthidea cinerea
TTTGTTTTGCATTTCAGCTGCTTACTGTTAATGGAAAGGTCAATAAAGGAGTTGGCTTACTGTGGCATTAGTGAGAAACTATTGATTCCTACTCATTTAGTGGTCAATGTTAACCAAGAACCGAACTCTTTTAACCTTGTTAAGCAGAACAGAAATTAAATCTTCCCATCACTTTCAGAGCAGTAGTCTATCTCAGAACAATACTGCAGTTAGACATTTTTGCAAAGTTTATCCAATTGCATCATGCTAATGGTCTGTGTGAAGTAAAGAGAGAAAGAAGGATGACTGACTGTTTTGTAGACCTTAGTGAAAGAAATACCTTCATGTGGCAAGAGGAAGTAATGATGTTTCTCATCTCATGAAAGGGTCTTTCTTTTAGTCAAAAGTAAGCGTTTATTTGTCAGGTAACTTTAAGTGAAGAACAGTAATGATGTATGCACTTGCATTATAATCATTATGTGTTTTTCTTCTGGAAGGATTCAGCTTTAATTTCAGGCAATTGGCTGAATTTTAATTTTATTTTCCTGCTAGAAACACACGGTGTAGTAATGAAAACAATATCTATGTTAAGAAAGACAGAAAACAATAGATATTCACTTTCTTAAAACATCATTTCTGCAGACAGTACATACACGCAAAGAAAAAAGCCCCAACCTTTCACAAATATATATATGATATATATTTTAATGCCAGAGAGATATTTCAAAGCAGTTAACCAAAAGGATAATCGACTGGCCATACATTATTAGCACTGGAAAGAAAATGGCATCGTAAGTTGAACTTTATTTCTTCTTTTCCTAAAATGAAGGTTAAAAACAAAAACCAAAAAAAAAGAAACAAAACAAAAAAAACAAACCCAAAACTCACCGACACACTTGGCCTCTTACAGGTTTTCCAGATTTCCTATTATTTCTCTACATTCTCTTTCCACTGAGTCAGAGTAGCCGAGGCCACCGTATTGCTGTCATACATCATTTGAAATGCACCACTGTAACATTTGCACTCTAACAAAAGCCACAATGTTGCATAGATTAACATGATGAATATGTGCTGAAAGTTTCTAGAAGAATTTGTTCTCCTTTCTTTGAGCATTTACATAAAAGAGAAGAGGATGCAAATGAAGAAATGCTTTCTCCATATGAGGAGTTCCCTAATTTAACTTAGACTTGTCTGCATTTAAGGTAGTTGTAGATATCAGCAAATCTTTTTTCTAAATGTCATTAGAAATTTCAACAATCTGGAAGATTTTAGACAGCTTAATATACATAATTTATCTTAAGCCTGTGAATATATTTCTGTGAACAAGATGGCATCTTGAAATCTGTAAGTAATGGAGATAATGCTAAGATGGGTCCCGACTTTCCTTGGATAAATGGAATGAATGCAAGAAATATATATAAAAAAAGAAATGAGTCAGGATACAGGATTTTAAGATTGGCAGTGTTTACAATCCACAAAGGGAGCAGGGAGAAAGGAACATCCTGATGCTATCAGTTATTCTTATTTGCATGTAAACTCTGATATTAGGATTCATTTTTGAGTATGTCACTTTTTAGCTCCTAATTAATTGCAATGACAGTGTGGTGTGCGTCTGTTTATAGGAAAGATGCTGTTGTGGCTGAGGTTTTAATTATATTAAATATTAATCATGGATTGAAATTGGAAACCTTAAATTATTGTTTAATGATCAATGATCAAACGCATAATCAAGATAAAGAAAATTAGGATGGCAGACAGCAACATCACAATTTGAATTTTACATTATTAGTGTTCTGCCTAACTAGGCACTTTTCTTGAGTATCTGAACTGTTTTGCCTTTTAAGTGTGCTTGCAGTTGCTATAGTGATGGCATAATTTCGTAATGGTCTAAAAATGACACTGGCATAGATACTGACAGATAGGAATTAATTCACTAACAAGTAATTATGTAGCGAAATGTTGACTGCCATGCAGAAGGTGCACTGTGACACATTTACTGTTTTTCAGGGATGGCAGTAACATTAGCGTTGGTCATTAGTGGTAGACATCTCCGTACAGTGTTGGATACAGACTTATATGCAGACCTATTTAGTTACCTGTGTGACAGCCTTGTTCAGGACACCAGAAACAGCTGTCCTAGCCTGTATGAGCCAAAATAATTAGGCCTGTCATCTTCTCGCTCTGATTTCCCCTTCAACCTGCTCCACAAAATGCAAATATTTTGCTTTCATTGTCACATTCACCTTGACATGGATATTGCTTTGGCGCATAACTGGATGAGATGACTCAGAATTTGCATTGTTCATTCTAATAAATTTGCTTCCCCTCTACCGCATGGCAGGACCCATCAGATAAAGTCTCCCAGAGTGTCATCAATCAACATCGCTGACAGACGGCTTTTGCCTTCATTTGTTACATAGGAGAACATGCTTAATTATTTGTCCTGTAATTAGTTGGGAAAATGTCAGGAAATGTCAACTCTCTGTTCACTCTGGAAGGGCTCTGCTTGAAAGCCACAATGACTGAAGTGTCATTAATGCTGCCTAACAAGACGAGGATCAGCTGGGGAAAAGTGAAAGCTTCTAAAAAAGTAATCATGGCGAGTTAAGGAAAACTGCAAATCAGCACCAATAAGAAGATGTGAATCCTATTAGCAAACACTTGTATTTTTCATCTGTTATTCCTCAAAATAAAAATATGGGAGAAAAAACCTCAAGGAACAAATACGGTGGGCTCATATAATTTCTGTCACATACTCATCGGCATTTCTTTCGCCGATCATGCTTAATACATTACTGTAGGTAGTATCTAATTTTTAATTTTCAGATTTGAGACCCATTTTTTCATTCATGCAGCAGTATAATATTTATTGGATGTGTGAATGTAAATATTTTTACATTAATCAAGGAGTGTAAGATTAATCAAATGTAGAAATTTCTTTTCTGAATTTTAAACTGATAAGGAGGGTAAGCATTAGCTTTAATTTTAGGAACAGAAGTAAAAATAAATGAGCACAATCTGTTTGTCAAGTATTTATAGTTGCATGCAATAGGCAGCTAAACAGATTTCTTGAAATTACCTAGACTTCTAGGAAAGATCTTCTTTCTGCAGTGGAGTACAAGGACAACCTGCTGTATTTCATATTACAAAATAAAAATAAAAAGGAAGGAACTATCAGTGAGGCTAAATAACTGCAGTGCTTTATCCTTATCTGTATTTTGGAAAAGGAGAAGCATTTGGATTAATTTTGCGGTGGAAGGTTATAGAGCTACAGAATTGAACGAGACTAGGATTAGAGAAATCATGTAGCTAAAAATTGTTTTTGTGTTTACTGGGACCTTTTGATATTTTAGCAATTATTTGTAATCACAACTTGTTTTCTGTTTTCATATTTCCTATATGGAATCTTACGGTATACATTTTTAATGCCTCATCTTCTCCCTCTTTTTTCCTTACATTATTACGAAAGGGTATAATCATGTGGGAATACTTTCTTACTTAATTACTTACATTATTTCATCCCTCGTTGCGATTAAGCAAATTATTGCTTGGTCTCTTTAGAAAGGATAATTAAGATACTGTTCTGGTGTTTTACAATTTACTCGTTGTCACAGGTATGGCTTAGCTAATTATCAAATGGTTAAAAATTTATTCTGGGAAGAATATTACAAGTGTACCATGTGGGCAAATTGCTTCCAAGGCTAATTCAATTATAGATGCACTATACCTATCGTGTCGGTATGATATTTGTCTTGAAAGGTAGAGAGCATGGGAATATAAGCTCAAGTTTATTAATATAGTGCCTGGTTTTTGCATACTAGATTTTGGAAAAAGTCAACATGAAGAGAGAAGCAAGAGAAGGAAGAAACACTCTCGTTAATTCTTTTCTTAAAAAAAAAAACATAACAAATGAATGCAGCAGAGCAAGCAGAAGCTGCAGTATGAACCATATAAAATCTTGATGCTGCTCATTCCTGATATTCTGATTCCAGTCAGAATAAAAATGCCAATAAAATTATTCTGACAAGCTGCTCTCTCAGCCCTGAGTGGACTTCCATCTTCATCCTCTAAACCAACTCACAATTCAAAATAATAAGGCACTATTACCAGTTTTCCTGGGGAAAACCCCTCAGGATTGACAGGTTATGAAGACTTAGTAACCCTTTTATCCTATAAGAAAGATGGTCTGTTCAAACAAGGGTGCTACTGTGCTTTCAAAAGTAGAGGGGGTGGCCTCAATTGGAAAGATTTTGAAAATGCTTCATAATCAACCCAATAGAATAAAAAGCTGCTATTATTTCATGTATCAGCACGCTATTTCTGAAAGAACTGGTTGCATTTAATGCAGGGCACAGAGAGGATTTTAAAATATCTTAATGTATTCGTCTTTTTGCATTCCTAGCGTTAAGTCCTAGATGCATAAGAAAGGGCTAGGGCAACCCCAGCTATGATTATACCTGCTGTGCATATGTGCTATTAACAGATGCCTTCTTGTAGTAATTTACTTTGAGGTCAGTCTTGACACTTTCCTCTCTCAAATGAAAAGTAGACTGGTACTGTTATAGCGAACTTTTAATGATTGCTTGGGAGGGTTTGGGTTTGTTTTCTAAAGAAACTTTTTAGCTGAATGATATAAATGGCTGGTGTTTCAAAAGGAGATTTCTTCACAGTGGCCGGGTATAAAGCTTACTTTAATTTAAGGTCACAATTACTGCAGACTAAACTTACGAGACAGAGTACACTGCTGATAATATAGTGAGGAGAACATGTGCCCTGACAATTATGATCATTCTTTTGAATCAAGCCTAAGTTACCTTTATGTAATAAATCTGCTGTACTTATTCATATCCTAGTTGAGCTTATATATAAATGAAAAGCCCTCTTCTGTAACCCTGATAATTGCTACAATTATTCACACAAATAAAAAAGACATGTTCTGATTTATTAATAGAAAGCTATGAGGATAAATTTATTCTAATACTCAGAGGAATACCCAGCACACCCTCCTCTTCCATACAGCT
>VZTI01000467.1:1855645-1915555 GCA_013397865.1 Struthidea cinerea
AGAACATGCTGAGAAGCAACAATTCTACCAACTTCTAGGTTCCCCAAAGGGTTTTTCTACTTACCAACCCCTCCTGCATTGTTAATTATACAATTGTATCATACTTTCATATAAATTGTTTTACCATACAATTTCATAGAAACACTTTCATTTACCTTTCCATTTGTGTTGCATAAAACTCAAATTCTGCAGGATTGAATAAACTGTTGACTACTACTGGACAGATCTGACTGCAGACCTCTTGAAAAAATGTTTGCTTGACTTCTGTAGATTTTAGCTGAAGTTTTTAATGCTTCAGACATCCTCAGTGTGATTCAAAAATTCTAACCAGAGAAGAATGTGTTTTCATACTTCCCTATTCTTTGTGGAAGTAATTTATGTATTCAAAATGGCTATGGTAAAATAAGAAAATTACCCAAGAATGTATTTACATGTTTAAGCTTTTCAGATTATTAGTATCATTCTTTCCTTTTTTTTTTTCAATCACTCCTTATGTGTTTATGAAATTTAAAGGGAAAAAAATAGGAGAAAATTTTTTTTCCTATCAGTTATATTTCATACATAAGCTTCAGATACATATGACCCATATTAGTACTTATTTATTTAAATCACTCTTACTTGATTGTATATGTTTATAATAAAGTACTCCTGGGTTTCAGCTGAACTAGAGAGGTTGAAAATATAGTTTACCTTTAGGATCTCTGGAAAAGACCTGTATATACACAGACTGAATAATTACATATTTTGTCCCTCTATTAACCATAGGCTGGATAAAGCTCCATCAAGTCCAGGAAAGATTCTTGTTGAATACACAAGGAGTTAGCCTGGGACTTTTAACTTGATGTCTCTACAAATTATATAGGGTCTACAGGGGTGCCTTAAAAACACATTTTCTGGCCTTCCTTGAGGAAGCATTTTCTGGCAGTCCACTGGAAGCATTTATTCACTAAAATTCCTGGAGCTTGGTTAGCACGAATACATGGTATTAAATGTAGAAACTTTAATTTTAATCTCATTAAAAAAAATCCTGAATTGAATGTTAACTATATAAAATAAAATAAAGGTTGCTTTTTACCATCAGGTTAAGCCATATTTATAAAAATTGAAACTATTTGTTTAACAGATAAGTATTAAACATTTATTAGCTATTAGCTTTATGGAATTGAGTTTCCTTTAAAAAAAAAAAAGAAGAAAAAGGGGAGGGCGTAAAAAAAGAACTAAGTTTTACTTCATTGTACACATATGCAACAAAACAATGCCTAAAAGTGTTCACCTTCCCCTAAAGTCATGTAGGTATGCAGTCACAGATTCTCTTTTAATGACAGGTGATGATCTTCAGGAAATATGTTGCTTCCTCTTAAATAAGATAACCCAAATATAGTAAAGAGTAGGCACTTTAAAAAGCCATTTGTTTTATTCTGTTGTTATCTTTCCATCTCACTAGATGTTGTGATTGCTCAAATATGTTGGATATTCCTCAAGGCAAACACTAACATCTGCTCTTGCAATTCTTTCCCAAGCAGAGATATTAGTGATTTCAGTGGAGATTTTCCCCAGGGAATGACTTCACACTTGGGGCCAGGATGAAGTTAGATAATTTAGGGCCTGATCTGCAATGTGTGGAAATCCAGCACAATTGAGAAAGGTTCACCAACACTTCACAACTGGTCTCATCTTGCATCATTCAGAGTAACAAGAGTTTTTATTTTATTGTTGACTTTAATCAGAGCAACATCTGGGCTGGCACAAAGTTAAACCCGTATGGGATTTTCCTCAGTCACGGGAGCACCTATCCTGGCTTCAGTGAGATTATGTTTATGATAAGGACAAGAAGGGCTGGCCTTTAGAAGACAAATTTTTAAACCTTAAAATCAATATTGTTAAATTAGAACCATGAATTTCCCCATTTCCTTTCAAAAGCTGCCTGGCTGAAAATTCAAGTGTAGAAATAATCTCCATTTTGGGGAATTAACACTGAAACAGCAGAAATGGCTCATCCATTTTTACCTCATTTTTCTAGTACCACTGAAGTTACCACTCAAAAAAAAAGTCCTTTGCTGCACCATAAACAAATTTTTTTCTCTTTGCACTGCACCTCTTTTCATTGTCTATATGTTATTAAATGTATTAAGGATAAAGACTCAAAAATATTAAAACCAGTTAGTAAGTATGAGAGATTCTGTTTATTATAAGTCATGACACTGTCATGTGCTGTATTTTTCCTCTTTCTTATTAGTAGCTGGGCATTATTCAGCTTCCCATCTGAAAAACATCATGCTGATTGTTGTCACTTGGAAAGCAGGGCATTTAGCTTTTAACCACACTGGTGTCTCTAAAAAGGTATTTCTCTCACACAAATAGCTCAACTAGGTATTTATCAAATTATCTTTAAAGTTCTAGCTCTGTAAGATCCTTTTCATACGGTTGTGGGCAAACATACATCTTAATGCACATACAGAAAAAAAGCACCGAATCATAGTTGGTATGCTATTATCTCTTTTCTCTTATGACTGAAAGACTGGAAGTCTGCATTCAAAATAGTTTCCTTAAAATTTTTTACTATACATTTTTTTACTGTTCAGTGGTATCTACAGGTTATATAGTTCACGTGACAATGAAGGCTATTATTGTGCCTCTTAGATCAAATAATAGGGTCTGCTGATTAGAGATTGTCACTTTTCAATGGTACAGAATTATTTAAATGTAGTACGGACTTGGTGATAAGCCAGTTACTAATTTGGTCAAATTTTGACTGCTGATATGACTTTGGGGTGTCATTGGCATACAGTCATCTCTCATTTTGGTTGCCAGTAAAACTAGCAACGATGTCACCAGTCACAATAAATGGAGTAGATTGAAAAATAACAATATAAAAAAAGTTCTGAAAGAGCTCTGCATATGCCTGGGTTAGTTAAACAGATGGTTTCATCATAAGTTGGTGGTTGACAAGAAATGCTGGTTTAAACTGTATGAAGCTGGTGGTGAAGGCCCAGAGGGCAGTGACTGTCATGTTCCCAGCAGAAGAAAATAGCTGTGAGAGCTCACATCACCCCATGTGATTCTGCTTTCCTTGAAAGACTGCAGGCTGGAACCAGAGCCGGAGGCTTTGCCCGACCATCTCTCTGTACTTATGAGCAGTATAGAGTCAGTCAAGCCTGAAAATCCTTAGGATCTAGGCTTCATTCATGGCACTGCTTCTCCAACTTTTCCTCTGTGTCTCGGTCTTCTGCTCTGGTAAGTGCAGCTGCAATTCTCACTATTTCTACTGTATAGACAAGCTATAGAAAAGTAGAATATTTGCCACTTAAAAAAAAATTAAAGGACTTGTCTGGCTGCTGATTCCCTCTCTGTGGTGGGAAAGTGATTTGTCTTGTCTAATGAGAGAGGTGTAATTTGACTGGCTTGAACCCACCTCCCTTTTGAAGCTGTCTGTCTCCACTGATTACAGAAGGAAGCCAAATTATTGCTTCGGACAATTCATCTTATTTGTAGCAAGGAGAGGTGAATTCTATCCAAGCCTTTTCTGCAAAATGGTAAGAAAGTTTTAGAAAGAAAGCCATCTCCCTTATGCCTTTGAGAAATATGTAGCTTTATTAAAAAAATAGTATTTTCCTCCTGCAAAGAGTTGTGGATATAAAAGGAACAGGGAGGTATTTTCTATTTTAAGAGAATTTATTTACGTAGCTCTTTTAAAAATAAGACAAAGTAAGTCTAATACATTTCAAATTAAACCATCACAGAGATCCTGAAGGTAGGTGGTTTCCATCTAGAATGTAGCAATTCTCCTCTTACTACAGTAAGTTTGCCAAAATGGGATGTATTTTAAAAAATCAGCATACAAACTTATAAATCCTATCGGTATCATCAATAAGATGCCAAACCCATGGTGTGTTCCTCCCCCTCTCCCAAATACCTGCACAGACACAAACACAGGAACTGAGCAACTATATTGCTGCTTCCACCTTTACTAAATTAATTCTTCCCAGGCCCAGTCTTGGCCCCCAGCGACGAGGCACTAATCTAGCCAGGATCAAACAAGCAATGTGCTCACGGTGTTTTCTCACACAACAGTTGTGAAAGGCACCTCAGAAAATAAACTTATAAGGTATCAGAGAGACACAGAAAGTGTCCGCATGCTCAGAGCACAAACCACTTGCTGTTGGCCTCATAATGGACAGAGAAGCTGGGGAAAAGGCACATTCCCCATGCCGATTTGGAAAATCCTGTGTATTTCAGTAAACCAATTGAATGCCACTAAACTAATAAAATGCCACACAAGGTAGCAGCTCTTCTCCTCCGCCTTGCAGGGACTTGGCTGAAGGAGAAATAAATCATGAGCTGTGTGTTTTCATGATGTTCCTATCTAGCTGCTGTGAGGAAGGCAGTGACATATTCTTTTAGTCTTGTTAGTTGTTCTGATTGTACTGAAATAAGAAGACTGTTTTGTGTGTATGTGCATATTTTCTGCTGTAGTCTCATGCTGCAGTGTGATTGAATGTGGATTTTTTGGTTCTCTTTATGTAGCTTGAAATTATTATTTTGTCATAAAAATTACCTTCGATGTTTTTGAAATCTTTGTTCAGCCCTGTAAGGCCTTTATAAGTTATTGTTTTCTTAAAAGCATTCAAAATTGAAAGTCTTAAAAAAACACGTTGGAGATGGAGTAACAGTGAAGTGTAGAAAGTTACAAAATGCATCAAACAGCACAAGTGAATAATTTCATCTACAACTGCACACTTTTATGGCTTATGCAATCACCTCTGATTATCACAGTGCCTCATTTCTGCTGTTTCTCTCAAGTCCAATGACACAAAAGCTGCTCTGCTCAGTTCTGGGCTTGGGTGCTCGCAGCAAGCCTCGGTGACAGGCCACTCTCAGCTGCTCCTGGTCCCCAATAATTAGCCTGCTATGGCAGCTACCTCTTGTGGTTTTGCCTGTGAGAGACATTTGACACAGCAGACATCAGAGGGATTTTTCAGGAGGCTCTTGTGGCGTCCGAATGGCTCTTAATTAACCACTTAGGTATCCTCGTTCACTCTCCTGCTTGGCACTTTCCAAATGGTAGGGGTTGCACTGTGGATCTAAACACCGGGGAAGCATGCTATCAAAAGATCTTGTAAATGAAGGCTTGTGTAAATTATTTTTAATGATTCCCTCCTGGCACATCATTATGTTTGTAGTTACACACAGGCACTTCAGAGATGGCTCATCTTCCGTAAGGTCAGCTGCAGGACCACCATAACTAGCTGCAGTCAGTAAATGGCTTATTAATTAGCACAGTGATTTTACATTGCTAAGAGCTCTGATGTATGGAGCTAGAATTGTAATTGTGTAGGATCGAAATAATAAGCCATCTCAGGGCTCCTTATGCAAATTGCCATATTATAAAATCATTACCTATCTAAACACTGAGTTTTAATAAGAATTACAATGATGAATTTTATGATAATTGACACTCAAATTTTAATCTCTTGGATTTTTATCATTTTGGTGGTTAAAGTGTGTTTCTAATTAAATGTTGCTTAAAATGCAAAGGATTGTTTAACAATTCTATTCAGTTCTTCTAGTTCAAATCAGGTTATTCTCTTTGGTCATAGAAGATGGGCCTTCTTAGTAATAGGTATATGACATTATGTATTACTTCTAGAGTAAAATGTTTAATCTTTCTTTTTTTTAACAATTATGGTTTTGATGGCACTGTATTGTCAACTGTGAGATAGAGCATAGTGCATGTCATTGGGTCTGACTTCCGTAGTAAAAATGACTCAAAATAAGGAATTAAAATCTAGGGAAGATTTTGAATGCTTATGACATTTAATAGATTTTTCCTTCTTTATTTGTTATTCCAAAGGGTTTAAACAGAGATCTAATAGTTTTAATCTTAGATATGCATGCAAAGCTAACAAATTTCAAATTACCATTTATAGCATAGTACAAAATACCTAAAACTGATAGATAGATCATTAAAATTTCACAATTGTATTTGCAGACAGATTTTATTTGCATATTACAATGTTTGTTTATTTTACAACAACTTTCTTCTGTGAAATAATTACTTCAAAGTAGATGCATCAGCAACAAATCTGGAATAAGTTTTTATGGGTAGAGGAACAAAGCATCAATCTGAATATACCTCATCTCAGTGCCTCTCTTAAGATCTTACACTGCTTGGAAATTCTCTAAAGAACAGCAAATCATACACATTAACTTGTTAACACAATGAAGACAAAATTCTGGGAAGTGAAAAAGTTTTCTCCAATGAATTGGTCATTCCAATGCAGAGCATGGCATTGAGGAAATAGTCTATGTCAAATGAAAAGCAGAGAATTGTGTAAAGAATGGCTGTACAAAATGAGACTAAAAGTCCATCTGAAGGAGAGTTCTTTTTCCAGCAATGACCAAAAACATGTGTCTTCACAACAGTATGAACAGGCGGGAAAAAAAAAAAAGTTATGGTATTTCATCTGAGTAGACTTTAAGCCCCTGATTTCTTGCAGCTCAGAAGCCATCCTGAGTTGAATATGACTTCTCTCTACACTCAGTCCTCAACACACTTCTTCCATGAGATTAATCGACTGTCCTTGGAATCTTGTAAACCTTCAGTACCCGCAATTTCCTTTGGCAAGATGTTCTACAGATCTATCCGTTATTGCACATCCCTTGGTGTGTTTTGGACATGGCTCCTCTATGTTTCTTTGGATAGATTTCTGCACCTGCACAGAAAGAGCAAATGAACCCTCCATGCTGACAAAAATTTTGCAGATACTAGAAAAATATTGTGATCCTCATACAAGCCAAGACTTCAAATGGAAAAACAGTGCACAAAGTCTCATAGCCACTGTTCAGATCTTAATACAAATTGGTGCAGTCTTTCCAGTTTTACAAAAGATAATTTAAAATGGATGGGTACAACTTGTAGGTACTTGAAAAAACTAAAACGGGTCACAAAATATCTGTGGTATTCCCAAAGTATGGAGAAAATATAGTGGGACTTGAAATGCTCACCTATTCCAATAACTTTTGGCTGCCATCTCAGATAAATATCAATACCACAATATCATGTCCTGCGGCTTTCTGCCGAACTGTTTCACTGGGGACATTGGGAGAAGATTAAAATTGACATCTGAAAATAAAATATATAGATCAGAAGTGATTATTTGAGCTTTTCTGTGATTCAGATATTTCTTGCAAAAAGCTAAAAAAAAAAAGGGAAAAGATAATTAAAGTAAGTCTCTACTGCTAATAACTATCTATATATATAGATATATATATATAGTTAAGACTTTGAGGAGCTCCCTTCAGGCTGATCTACCGTTGTAAGGAGGTATAAGAATTAATGGAGATGGACAGTCACTATGGTGCTTCCATGATTTTTGTTTTAAATCATGTTGCAAAACTGGCAAATAGGCCCATGTGGAAACAAAGAATTTTAAAAGTCAGTGAAGGTTGATAGAATGCTAAAATTGACAGATTCATAGGCTCCTGAAAATAAACGTTACCTGACTGGAAAACGGGTTAAGGTGGATTTCAACACAAACTGTACACATAAGTCTTTCTTTTAGCAAAGTAAATCTAGTTTTTACATCTGAATATAGAAAGAGGTAGTTCTAGTACAAAGCTGCATTTCACTTTGTGTGGATATATGTATTATGCATAAAAGCTTATTCCAACTTGTAACTGAGCAAGGCCAGATCTTGGTGCTTTTATATGTTATATTGGATAATTTATAGAATTCTGAATGGCACTGAACTACAGAGTTTCATTCATAAGTTTTTCCCTAAGTTTTTCTTGAAGTTTTATTTTAAGAAGAGTCTGCCACAACCTAATGTTTTGACAGCTATAAAGTATTGCTTAGGAAGGGGCAGAAAAAGCATACAATTGTTGTTACACTGTAATGACTGTATTTGGCAGAGAAGACCGATTAAACCAAAGCCAGACAACTACCAAACTCTCTTTCCTGTGGTTTTGCTACTTTAACTCTGCTTTACAGGCATCCAATGGCATGGTCTCTTTACAATCTTTTAAACATTCCTCTGTGATTTTTGGTATGCTGTGCACACTAGAATGCAATCAACATCTGTTAATTTCTGTCCATTAAATGTATTATCATAACACACAAGCATGATGTTTTATTTGTATGGCTGAAATGAGACTTATGACCCATAATCCATCATCTTCCTGTCATATTTTTATATGTTGTCTATTCAATCCCCAGTACAGTTTAAAAAGCGTAAAGCAAAACTCTCCTTAAGTTATAGAGCAGCTGCTGAAGTGTCCAGCTGAAGAGGTCATTGTGCTTTATTTTTGCTGAATCTAGCAGGAGTTGCTCATTCTAAGCCAAACATAATACAACGTGGATGTCCCCAGAAGCTTACAGTTGAACTACCATGTCTAAACTTTCTAGCAGGCATTTTTCTGAAAATATCATATTGCAACAGATAATGCTTAGAGGACATGGATTCAGCTTAAAAAAAGGAGTAAAACATCAACAAATGTTGGAACATTTTTTGTGCATGACTACGAAGAAACCCTCACTAATATTTCATGGATAAAAATGGGAAAAAATATTTTGAGGAGTAGTGGTTTTTTAGCATGGAATATAATTTAAGTACAAATCACTGGCTTATTTAATAGTCTATTATTCTTTTCATTTTAAAATTCAGTTATATGGAGCTTAAAATTATTTTTGAAGCTTTGGCAAAATGTATGACTGCTCAAGAATTGGCTGTATTTTACTGTATTTTCATAAAAGTCTGACTGGCCAGTTAAAGTCTGCCATCAGGGACAAATAAAGGTCCTCTGCAGTCAAAACTTGGCTGTTGCTATTTTGCCTTCCAGTAGTGCAACTCCATACTAGTGGGAAGTCTAATATAAGATATAAGCAGCAATACCTACATGTATTTTGCAAATTGTAGGTGAAGTTTCAGAGTTTATTTTGAGTTTTGCAGCCTTTAGAAAAATAAATAAACATCATAATGCAACCTTGTGTCTATTTTCAATATTATCAATATATAATCATGGTAGATATTCATATACTGGAGAATAGAGCTCACCTTTTTAATAAAATTTGGAAATTAAGAAATCCAGGAGAAATGGGAGAATGGTGAGAAGAAAAGAATGTAGCTTTGATTTACTCCATAGGACACCGAGGTGCCCCATCAGCATGAACTCTAAACAAACACTCAGGAAGCATTAAATCAATATCAGTGGAGACCATAGCTTGGAATTGAGAAGCATATGCAGTAACTCAGTCCTGTCCATTTATCTTACTTTTCCTACTCAAAAGAGAGAGAAAGAACATCCATCTTTCGAAACACATGTAGTACAAATGAAGAAATTGCAAAAAATGTTGCAGGTATGTAGGATATGTCTTTGAAGAAGGGGAGAGCTTAATCACAAAGTTTGTGAAGTGTTAGAACCACTAACTGTGCTAGAAACAACCAAAGAAAGTCTTGGCTAGTTAGAATAACCTAGTTTTCTGAGTGTTTTTTTGTTTTTTAAGCAGAGAAAAATATTGTTTTATTCTTTAATTCTGCCAATCAACGAAGTCCGGACCGAGTGACCTGACTGTTTCATGTGAAGTGAAAACATGGTGTTTCATGTCTGAAGAAGAATGATCAGTAAGCTGTTCTAGACTTGTCAAACTGATATATTCTTGACACAGATCATGAAGTAACTACAAACCTTAAAAGATGCTCCTGAAGTGGACTGGGTGAATCTCTTTGCTTACTGGTAATACGGAGACCCCTGATGATTGTACTCCCTCAAGAGTGTTTGCGAGAGCCTTCTGGCCAGCACAGCAGCAGAGCAAAAGCCTGACTCAAGGGTAGTTATAACCCATCATAACTTGTAAAAGCCTGGCAAGCACATCTTTTTCCCCCAACTTCATGGTCAGCATTATCACTGGATTTAAAATCAGAAAGGTTTCTTTCCCCAGACATTTGGTGAAGATCTTCAATTTTCTCACCCATGTACTTCAGCCTATCTTACTTTAGGCCACCTGTTAAATCTGATGTCATTCCCCGTCTGCATCTCATGCACGGATGATAAAAGTCTCTTGCTCAGCACCTGCAGAACACAACAGGCCAGTAAGTAGGAGGCTTTGTTTTTTAATTCTGATTTGCCACCTCTCCTGTAGGTATGTCAGAAGGAATGTATATGGTGTGTCTAGGAAGAATCTAAATATGCATGATTATGCAATGTCAACGGAGAAATCCTTTTGGAAGCAGACATTTTAAAACCTAGTCCTTTTAAAATAGAAAGCCACTATCACCAATCTGAACTTGTAATTTTCTAAATGTTGTGAGGTAGGTTTTGTTTTGGTAAGAGATAAAGAGCCAGGTGAATACAAACTCTCTTAAGTGTTCCCGTATCAAGTTCCCCATTCAATAGTAGGTGGACATGACCCATCACAGATTTTTCAAATGTAAGCTTCAGATACCTCTTTCTGTGACTCTCTGATGCGCCCCTCTTATTTGCATAGATAGGACAACTTGAAGAGGTTCCTTTTCCCAAACACCAGTACAAGCGTGGGAGAAATTCCGTAGATTATCCATTTTTCCACTATGATACACTGTCATCATCTTACTGAAGAAGTTGACTTTTTAATATTTCTGACTTTTTCAGTGAAAACTAATTTCCTGGAACAAGTAAAAGGCATTTCCCTGACTTTTTTTTTTCTCTTACCAAGGTCTGACAATAAAACATGAATGTGCCCAGGCTGCTAAAAGAAGTCGCAGTAATTCTTCAAAGTAGGAAGCATTAGCAAAGCAAATACAGAAGTTTTCACTAGCAGCCCTAGCAAGCCTTCAGTAAGTGCTTGATTGTGACTATTAAAAACAAGATGATCACATATGACAGCAGCTGATAACTATAATATCATGTTCATGTAAGTGACCGACCTGTAGTGCAAAAAAATTTTTCCTGATTGGGAAAAAAAAAAGGAAATAAAAACTTTAGTGACGTTCAGAGAAGCTCTGTTTATTTTCATACAAGTTTAGTTTTTCTATCTAAATTTCTAAGAGGTTGAAAAATAGATTTCACGGCAGGAGCTGGCTGCACCCTTAATTACGTCCTCTAAATACTTGCTTGCCGATGAGTCAATCTTTCTCACAAGTCTTATTCTTTTCTAACTATTTTTGCTGCTGTTTTCTGCACTCCCTCTGGTTTGACAATAGCTTCATGGTATGGAGATACACAGGGCTCTATATTATTCCAAAAAACACAGGGCAGATATTAAATCTTAACAGGATGAATTCAATTGCAATTTAGTTTTACATTTAACCTTTCAAATTCATTTATACAATTATGCACCATCATTCATGCTTTATCTCCTCTCTCTTTCTAGCTTGTTTCCTAGTGTTTCATACCATTGCTGTATATTTGTCTTTGATTTCTAATTCTGCTGCACTTTGCTTGCCTTAAAAAATAATTACTAGGACCCTACACTTATTATTGCTATTAAATCTTAAAGGTCTTTAATTGAAATCACTCTAATTTTTCACCTATGTCAAGTAAATCTTCTTTAAATTCTGACATTCTAACAACTCTGTTTTTTCTTTAAAATAGATTTCAAGAATTAGTTACAGGAATTAATGACTTGAGGGGACTCTCGTCACCTTTCTTCAGTATAATCTCTATCAAGAAAACTGTCCCTGTATTGAACAGGTGTGGTTTTTGGTCAGCAAATATTGAGTCTTAGAAGAAATATTTCACTGCTGGTTGCTGGATTAGTGTTGATACCCTTTCTTGGGAGAGGAGTTTTGGCAAAAGCCGCTTTTATACTAGCCCCCACAGTAAACTTCTTCAGGGAGTGGTTTCCCAGGATTTGAGCAGAAGAGATTGCTGAGGTGACCAACTTTCTGTAAAGACCAGTGAGCTGCCATGTTAGTAACAGCCCTGCTTTTAGGAGGAAGGTTGCAAAGATGTGTGAGGCAGAGATTAAGTGAAGGTAATATGTCTGTGTAAAGGACTGCACTGACCCATCTGCCTTCCATTTCAAAATATGTGGTATCTCTGCACACATTTGTTGCTGCTGTCAACACATCTTGCTTTGTTTGCCATTCCTAACAAAGCAAACACCATTTTTATTCACAGAGATCTGTGTCTATTCTCTCTTTGGCATCTCTCTCTATTTGGAGCAAAAAGATCTAAGGAGGGAGCCAATGGATTGAACTCAATCAGGCATTTTCTTTTGGATGACGATAGCAGGTTTACCTGCGTAAAGGTAAGTAAAAGTAAAGCCTGGCAAAGATGGTTTTAATTATGAGGATCACTCTCTGTTATCATTACTCCAAATACTGCAACATTCTTGTTATCTTTTCAGATTGTCATAACACTTCACTTGGAATTCTGTGTGAAGTAGTTTCTGGTGGAATTTTCCATTGGTCTTGCATATGCCCACTGCCATAATTTCCAACATCATGTGCATAAAGCCTTTGCATAGATTTCATTTTGCAAATAATGTCGGCCCATGATGGCTTCACACTTGCTCCTTAAGTTCATAAATGCCATGCCATTCTCCTGCTTTCCCATCAGTGCTAAATTCGATCAGTCAAAACAATTCCACATTAAAAAAAAGTCTTTGAAACACTGGAAGGTTTTTTCTTTTCTTTTTTCTTTTCTTTTCTTTTCTTTTCTTTTCTTTTCTTTTCTTTTCTTTTCTTTTCTTTTCTTTTCTTTTCTTTTCTTTTCTTTTCTTTTCTTTTCTTTTCTTTTTTTGACTGGGCAGCAAGGATATCTAATGGAGGTACGTGTTTATGTATTATTGTATATGAACCAAATTATGCTAAGAAAATACCCAAGCTTCATGCCTTTAATTCCTCTGTTGAAAAAAAATGGATACACAGAGCCCTTTGCTTCAGAAATGAAGCCATTCTGATATATATATACATAACAAGCCTTAATTAGAGTTTATTTAAAGAGCTAAACCTTCCCAATCTATTTTTTTTCCAAACTTACCTTGTAACATTGAAGTTTTTCTAGTAAAGACACTTACAAGTAATAATTCCTTGGATGGTGTACTACTGGCATTCAGTGAGTAATAAGAACATTTAATCTTAAAGATAAATTCTGTCTGAAGATACTATTATTCAGGTGTTTTCAGGACTTCCATGTCTAGTACTAAGTGTTTGTAATTTCTAACAAAAATTTTTGCTTTATTTATTAGAATGCTTATTGCCAAACTTGTGATAAGTATTGTGAAGCAGCAGCAAAGCAATAGCTGATGTTTAACAAAAGAACAGCAAATCCACTGGCATGGACTAGGGAGCACTGCTTGTTTCATGATACATCCTGTGATACCTTTCCTTCACACAGTCAAAATAATTTCTTTTTCTGGATTCTTTGATTGTCTTTTCTAGCATCTTTAATGCCTAAGAGAACTCATGTTTTATCCTCCTAGCAGTGACTCATCTGTGGAACATGGAGTGGTCTTACTCATATGTGTGTATCTGGGGATGTACTAATACCCAGATATATCTGGGTAGGTAGCCAAAACCACCTCATGATATTGTGCCTGCTAAATTACCATAAGCCAAGAAAATAGGTGAAGAACTTGTTTAAATCTTATTCTTTCCCATTTTTGTGGTTGTCTTTAGCCAAAATTTTTATATTTTCTTATCTCTGTGAATAAATATTTCTGCATTCTTTTGCCTAAATAAACCTTGCTGGCGTTATATTTTTCCTGGCATGATTTTCTTCTGTAATCCTTTTGCATACAGTTTTGACCACTGCAAATGCTTCTTGCTTCCATCACTTGCAAATGTAATCCTGTATGTTTTTGAACTGAGCTAAACAGTTTATTTATTTCTTTATTTATCACTGGGTGTAAGAAGTGATAAAATACTTCTTTCTTTGTGTGAAAAGAACACAGATGCAAAAGAGTAATCTTGTTGCCAAGACATGTTGTAGTGTTTTCTAACCAACCATAGATTTACAATTAATAGTAAAGTATACAGCAATTTCCCTTGACCATCCCTAGCAGGATAGCAGGAGGGAGTTATTCAAATTAAATCAGAATAATTATTTTAAAATGGGCTTCATTAGATATATAAATATAAATCACACCACCACAGATTGTTTTAAAGTGGTTGTCCCAGGGGCTTCAGAAAGACTGGATGATGAAAAAGGAAAAGAAAAAGGGCTTGGAATGAGTCCCAAGAGAGCACTTTTGAGTCATTTCAGTTTTACATTATCACATTATATTAAACATATTGAAAAAACTATAAAGACTGGTGAACTAGTGGCAACAGGGAGGTGACATGATCTCGCATTATTTCTCAATTTTTTTCAGTAGTCAACATTGACTTTGTGCAGTTTTTAATGTTTTTACAACATAAAATGTTGTAAAATTTTATACAACAAAGCATACTGACTATACTTTATAAAATCTTAGATAATAGGTATTTATCTACTGGTTAGGCTGTGGTAATTACAGAAGATAGCAAGAATTGCTCACTTCCATTAGGAATTCAAATGAAGGCAATATTTAATAAAATGTTGTTTATCCTGAGACACTTGTTTTTTAAAGGAGTTGAAACTTTTACTATAGTTATCCTCATTTCTTTATTTTATTTTTTTCTTAGAAACCTTTCTATAGTATATTTTGGAAGAATGTGAAAGCACAGCATGTGCGGAGTTTGCTCTCATGAGGTAGAGGACTAATGTACAGATTTTGGCTGGCTCAAATGAGAAGATAAAGATTGTGGGTATAAGGAAGGACAAAGAAAAAATATAGAGAAATTTTAATATAGTGAGAGGTTAAATTCTATTACTTATAAAAACAAATAAAAAAATATAGCTGGTTCACGAAGTTCCACATTTTTGTATCCAATGATATACCTGACAGAATTAGTATTAAACAAAAATGATCATTCCATCCTTAGGAAAAGATCATCTAAACAAGATGAACATGAACTTGATAGCAATAAAAAGTCAGTTTTTCAGAATTAAAAATTAAATGAATGGCATAGTCACACCTGCCTTACAATGATCGTTTTCAAGCCCAAATAAATAATATTTTTGTATTTTTTGTATGCATGGTTGATTTTTCATGTTAGGAATTTAGAAAGAATAGCTCAGAGTGTTTTCTTGGGATGTAATATTTAAGAATTTCATTATTGTTGTAATATAAATTTATACTGGGAATGTATAACATTGTCATAGGCAAGAATAAACAGGAAATGTGCATGAAGCTTTCAGATCAGAAGCTGTGGTGTCTTCCAGTACTGCCCACTTTGTAAAGGACATAGCAACAGCTGTCAATAAATCATGCCAGTCTGCGTGAAACTTCATCAATCTGCCTGGAAAGCAAACCGAAAAGATTGTGATATACATGTGATATACATCATAATTTATAAAAGAGGAGGAAAGGGATTTCCTTCTTTCTTTCTGAAACTGACGTTCTGGTAGCAGAATAGTACATCAGCATATTTGCCTGAAGTATTGCTGAAGCAAAATCGTTAAAACTTTGAAAAAAATATAACCACTTCAAAAAAATTCTCACTAAGCAATAGAGAGCAAGACAAGTTAGTAATACAGGCACTGAGCTGGAAAGTAAGGAAAAATGAAAAAGGTTTTAGTCCCCAAATTAAATATAACTCCAAAAATTGTCCACATTTAAAACTGCTCCTGTATCCCTCCTAAATCCTAAAAAGAGTTTGGGCTATCTTTCCAAAGATCTCACACCATGGAAGTAGAACAAAATTACAGAAATCAGTACACAGAAAGCATCTGGCACTTAACAGTCAGGAAATTTTTAAGTAGTCTGTTATTCTTTCTATATTAATTTACTTTTCAAAGACATTCCATAAAAACATTGACATAGCATTTAATATTCTGCATTTTGTTTATTTTCATTTCAAGGATATCTGAAAGAAATAAGTGTTTAAACTTCTTGTTAATATGAGCTTGGTAAGGCAATACTGACACAGTGCCTCTATTGTTTTTCCATATTAAGAAACAAGCATAAAATATATTTTATTCAACTCAAACAATTTTTTCCAACATGCCAACTAGTGATGATATGTCATTATCATATAATAAAATTTTTTGTGCTTTCTCTCTGGAGCTTATTTCATCACTCCACTATTAAGGAGCCTCAATTACAGCATTTCCTGATTATAATTCTTTGCTTTTGCAACAATAACTTTTTTCCACATAATTTTGGTCTGAATTTTACCTTACCCATTTTAATGTTTGGCAGCAATAAATATTTGGTCATGACACCTTTCTGTATAGAGATGTAAGCTTCATCATTTAGTACGATATAGATGTAATTGGAAATGTTTGGAAAGAAAAAAAATCAGCCAAGTTCTTTAATGATACAATGTATAGGTCTGTGGAAGCAAAGCAGTATCTGTTATACTGAAAGCAGTAGTATTAACCTCTATTGTCTGTGATGTGTTTTACAATGGTATTTGTGAAATTGACCGTGAGAATACATAGTATTTTATGCAGCCCACTCCTTTCCTACTTAAATGAGAGCAAAGATGGTCACTCTAAAATTGTACATAGCCTGACTCTAGCTCTTAGATGATGTAATATTGGTGAAGATCAAGTGCTAGTCCTCACAGAGGACCCTGCCCTGAATGAGCCTGGACTACTGATGACTTCTCAATTTTTTGGTCATGTAGTTTTACAGAGGCAGAAGTATGACTCCCCTAGCAAAGAGACAGCCCAAGGCATTTCTGAATTTCAGGAAGAAGCAAAACAGACTTCAGAAAAACCATTCTAAATATCTATATGGCCTAGCTTCTTCACTTTGTTTTGACTTTGCACTCAAAATAACACACATTGGAAAGAGAAAGATAGAAGAAAAGAGGGAACTTTTTCCATTATTGTTGGAGTTGCTCACTATTCCATAAATTTCCCCTCTATTTTCCATTTTCCCTCATCTTCCCACAAGATTTCTAGCCACCTGTGGGTGTGGTAAGGATCCCACTAAGCCTTGGTGCCTTGAACTCCAGAGACAGGATTGTTTTTACAGGAATGCTTGGGACACACAGGGTTTGTCCCTCTTGGTTAAGGAGGTGATTCTACTGCCCTCAGCATCATTTAGTTTTCTCACAGAAGAACTGAGACGCAAAGAACAAGCAGAAAGCCAGCCTTTGCAAGGAAACAGTTAATCAGTTATCAGCATAACTGTGTAGGATTTAGACCTGTTTTTATTAGGACCTTTTTTACTACTGGGGACTCCTGAGGAAATAATAGAGGGTGAATCTTCTGATAAAAATCTGCAAAAAAATCCGGCACGAAAGGACATGCTCATTGTGTGCAAAGGTGAGAAAGCAAAGAGAAACAATCAAACCAAGGAGAAAAGGTTGTTGCTTTCGTTATTTGTCTTTTTTTCTCTTAAACAGGAAATTTCAAAATCATCTCCAATATAATTCAGCTGTTATCTAAATTATCCAGACTAGGATTTTCCTGCTCTTGGATAGGGTAGGCATAGATAGACAAGCTGCAGAAATGTTCTCACAGTATTTTCACCTGAAAATCTGTTCTAGGGGATGCCCCTTAAAATTTCTATTCTTGCCAGAATAACAGCTCAGATAATGGGGCGAAATCAAAGCCTCCTAAATCAAATCCAGTGCTTTCCTAAAATACAAACAACAAACAAAACTCTCCTGATCTGTTTACTTTGATTTCTGATTTTAAAAGCCCATGAGTATCTCTACTCCCCATTCATTTGCAGCTGGTTTATACTCAGAATCAATTGTCAATTAGGAAATGTCCTCTTCACTTTAAGATGTCATTCTGTACAGGCCCTCAAAAAAACCTCCAAATATCCCTTAATACATTAGATGTAATTTGATTTTTTAGCAACAGAATATGTAAAGAATATACCCAAAAGATAGCAAATGTATCCTAAAAAAATCCAAGTTTTATTAAAGATACTACTCCCTCAAAGCTGCCCCAAATTTTTCCTTCACCAGTCTCACACTTCCTCATTGACTTGGTCAACGTTATTCCTGAGAAGCTACTAACATCTACTAGGAACTCCTAAGATTGTTTTCTGAAGGCTGAAGTAGGCAACTTATGCATCCTTTAGTTTGAACAAGATTTGTTCAACAGTATTCTTCATTCTGAAGCCCCATGTTCAGCTTCCTTTCAAATGACCCAAGCTGATCTGAAGGTCTCTTTTGGGCTTTATACATGTTATACATTGTCAACAGTCAGAACCTCAAGTTTCCCAGGAAGCAGGAAAGGGAGATTGCATCTAGTAGCATGTCTTGTATCTATATATTTTTAAAAATTAAATACATAGTTATATGCAAAATTTCAGCCTTAATAAGATTTGCATATGTATATAGTTAGTTTTTAAAATGAAATGAGACAAGCATTTTCAGTTTTCCCTACTTTCCAGAAGGAGCTGAAACCAAAGAACGTCCAACTTCTTTTCCTCATATATGATATAAATATATACATATTGTGTGTGCCATGTGTGTTATATGCATTTCTAGCTACCCATATGTATATACCCATATACCTATCCCTGTATACATAATGTATATATATCCAACCCAAAACCTCACAGCTCTCTTTCATATGGCCATGTCTTAGGGGCATGGAGGGGGCTGGAAACCTCACCCATTGTGCAGCTGGTCTGAGTCTGACATCTATAGTAGCTAGAGAATGTGATGCCTTTTCCTGGTCTTAAAATCAAGAGGCAAACACGGTTAGAACAGAAAAAGGGATTTTACCTTGGTATTTATTTTAAGGATCCTTAGGTGCACTACATCCAGCTCGAATGCACCTCAATGCACACCGCAATGCACACCCCCAAAAGATCTGGTATATCATTATAGGTCTTACTAATTAGCATATCTATCAAAGATTCCCCAGTGAGAGGCTCGAGTGAGCCCCTCTCCCCAAGGAACCTTCCCCTGGATGGTTCTATCTTAGTTTACACAATGTGTTCTGGAGAGGACCTTGGGGTCTGAGGCATTCTGATCCCTAACTATGAAACCTCTTAAATGTTTCGTCCCTTAGCTTAACAAACAAGTCCAAGAATATAGGCAAAAAGCACTAAGAATACAGAAGTTGTAAAAAGGCATAGAAGAGGTTTAAAAGAAAAGGCAAAAAATCATCATGGCATCAAAAGTAAACCAAAAATACTCTTGAACACCTAGAGTAAAACTGCTCTGCCCCTCTTTCAGGAACAAGGTTATTGTATAAAAATATGAGATTTATAGGGATTTTCTTTGTGTAGTTTCATTTCACAAGTGAGTGTGCAGAGGGAGGGTATTAAGCAACAAGTTTAAGGTGGATGGTTTGGGTGGGGTGAAGGGTGAGTAAAGGAAGTAATTTCTGCGTGCCCATGTAGCAGGGCAGAGCCAGTCTCTTAGTATCTCATTATTCATGACTAATCAGCACCCAGAAATGAACGCTGGCTTTTGTTTGTTTTGTTGTGGGTTTGTTTTTTTTCCTATTTCTGGTGGTTGAAATCTCACAGATGAGAGTAACTGTATGATCTTTAGCACAGACGAAAGCCTGTCAGCCCCTAGTGTTTCAATCAAAACAGAAGGGACCTTTAGCAATGCGTCCCATTTAGCTACATTTTCTACCCTAACTGCTGAGTTTCTCCTGGGGGAAAGAGCAGCTCTTTTGCCTCCCAGAACTGCCTTTCACAGAGGAAGTGCTCAAGCACAACAGTCCCTGTGATTTAGAGATGTAAAGTTGCATCTGATCATTTCTCTGAGCTTTTTTTTGTTCTTCTGACAAGGAGACTTTCTGCGCCCTTCTAAACTCTTCATATTTGTTTTCTTTTGAGACAGTGGACAGCAAGTATATTGAAAGTGTCAGAACTGTTCAGTCTAAAAAAAGGAGACCAAGAGGACACGTGATAGGTGTTCAACTACATTGAAGTATAGAGATGAAAAGATTAACTGTTCTTCTTGTGCCTCATAGATAAGACACGCAGCAATGAAAATACTTTATGGCAAGGCAGGTTTAGGTTAGGCACCAGGAAAACACTCAGTACTACTAAGGCACTGGAATATATTTCTGGAGGGTTCTCACTATTGGTATCCAAACACCTGCAGGGAATAACACAGATACCATTTCCTCTGCTTTCATATAAAGGTGTGAACACTCAGAACCTCCCCAGTCCTGCTTTCATAACTCTATGGCAATGAATATCGTGCAGTCATAGGAAACTGCCCTCAAATTCATACACGGCACATTACATTCTATAGTCAGTGGTTTATGTTCCATATTCTGGATTTATGTTCTATATTCTGTTCTATATTTTTGATTTATTGTTAAAAAAAATTATCTATTTCCTATACTAATTTAAATTGTGATACTTGGTTGGATAAGTCACTCATTACCTTGGCATGATAGCCTTATATTTATCTCTCTGCTTATATACAACAGAAATTTAAATTCTAAACTATTAGGCTTATAGAAATAGGAATACTTTTACAAACCTGGCAAACAATTTTGAAGTTCATGGGTTTGATGCAGTTGTCCTTGCTGTTCTAATGAAGTCATTCTGCAGTAATTTGTGATATGTTTTATTCTATGCCATGACCAAAGATGGGTTTTTTCATGTTTTCCTTGAAGAGTGGTCAGTAGCACATACTTAAAGATCAGAAGGTATCAGGCAAATAGATTCAATTTCCCTGGCATGTCTTCCAAGCTAGAAAAATTGCTTAAGTGTTAATTATTTAGAGCAGGGTTCTCTGTGTAGACTGTCAGGCTTTGAAGTTGAGATGGCCCTGCCCTTAGCAGTTTGCTGAGGCTTTCAGAAACCATTTATACATTTGGGCTTCTGTGACAAGTGATTCCACTGCATCATTTCATGTGGTACAAAAAAACCTTTCTTTACTTTGTTGTCTGCTAATTTCACTGGCAACTCTACCATGGCCATGTCTTGTGCTTATCAGAGCTAGGGAATAACTTATTCATGGCTTTCAGGATTACAACGTTCTCACATCTTACTTTAGCCATCTTTACCCTACTTTATTCTGTTTCTCATATTATAGGAATTATGGTACTTCTGCCTGCTCTTTACCTTCTCTAGTTTTCTTGTGGCTACTTTGAAACTGGATGACTGGAGCTGTGTGAAGTACGCGAGACATGGTTTCAGAATGCCTTTTCTTAGTGTTGTGTTTTTGATCTCTTTGATTTCATTTTCTTTTCTAAAATTTAGATTTGTCTTTTTAACTTCTACTCAATGTTTAGACTGTAGTTTTAGAGACTGGTATGTATGTCCCTTTCCAGATTGGCAATACCTGTTTTAAAGAGCCTTGCAGATTGCAGGTATAAATAGAATAAAATTTTCATTCAGCCACATTACTTTACATTAATTGACACTGAGTTTTACTCAATGTTGTAAGAATATTTTGTATTTATTCAGTCACTGCTCTGAGTAATTATGTAGCATAAGAAGAAGAATGAGTACAGAAATTCAAATGTTGCAGTCCTTGTCCAGTGGACTGGCCACTAGGAAGTCAGTCCTACCTAGATAAATTCAAGCACCTAGTTGTGAGATTTGATTCATATTCCAGTCATATTTGAAACAACTCTGTCATAGGATCAGGCGAAAAATGGTTTAGACCTACCTCTTTATCCATTCCCATGTTCAATGGCATGGCTTGAACAGGGACTTTAATCTAGGTACATAACAAGAGTTCATTTTTTAGGAATAAATATTTAGCATTTTATGGATTTATTCTTGTTGCTTAAGTACTATTACCCTTGCAGTGGAGCAATAAGATGATCACCTATCATGAAGCTATTAGCTCTTAAATAGCTGTATTATATTCATTAAAAAAATTGAAAACTGGATGAAACGCTCATTCCATGTGTCTTTGCAATTAGTTTGACTGTAGTAAAGACTGTTATTCTAAGACTTATGCCAGACTATTAATATTCTATTTGTATTATGGATTAAAGTATTTTAATTACAGAGCAGAAATAATGAAAAATCATAGTTGAAGTGGCAGAGATAAGGTTTCACTTTATTTGCATTTTACCATTTCCTGATATCTGACATTGTCTTGGCAGTTTTGATATTCCCTCAGTAAAAGTAGTGGTGCTTGTTTCTGTGACTATGGATTTACGAATACATACAACATATTTAAAGGGCTATTTGTATAGCTGAGCAGACACAAACATCACCATTAGTTTTCCATGTAGCTCTTTTTAGAATCCAAGAGGACATAGACATTAACACAGTAACTATCAGTAAAACAGAAGACAGAAAAAATCTGTATATGTTGGTGAGAAAGTACTTACACCTGGGTAATACAGAGGAATTTGAATCACACTTTATGGGGGGTTGGGGAAGTAGTTTAAATAGGTTGTAGAAAAAGTGAACTGGTAAAAGCTGGAGTGTGATACATCTGTTCTGAGGGTGTTAATTAGGATAGCAAATTCAAAGGGAAAAAAAAAGGAAGAAAAAGTTGTTCCACCAGGGGTTACTAAATTTTCAGCAGCCAAAGACTGGGTCTGTGTGCCATGTTAGGACAGTGCATACACATTTTATAGCATGAAAGGACCTTAAAGGAGCCACAACTTTAACTGGCAGCCGGTAGTGCCCTTGGGCATTCTGAAAACAAAGAACAAGTTGGAAATAACTTCATGAGAAGTACGTCTTATTTGCACTTTTATGCTAAATCTTTCTAAGGAAGTGGTGAGGCATATCCCTTAAGCAATCGAGCTATTAACCAAGCTCTACTTGCTCCACTGACAGCAGTAGCAAAGAAGAAAGACAGCACCTCGAATTAAAGAAACATTATGGGGACTTGCTTTGTTTTGCTTGTTTGCTTCAAAGTTTGCACACAAGTGAGTCTGTTAAATCTAGTTTCTGTCTGAGGGAGTTAGGGCATAGAGGTTGCTTGGGAAGCAGCAATACGCATTAGTACCCAATGTGTTGCTGCTTTACCAGATGAGATTGGAAGACAAGGAAGGCATGGGTAATTATTTTCTAAAACTTTCATTATCATTTCATGCAGTTATCAAACAGAACCCAAGTACAGACTTCTTCACTTCACAACTTTGAATCTTTCAAATGTGTGTTTTTTCCCTATTCCCTGGAAAGCAAACTGAATTCCTCAAACATCTGTGAAGTGTTCATGTTGAATTGCTCACTTTTATACTCAAGAATGTGTGTGTCATGAATGCAAGCTCAAGATACTGCTCAGCCTTTCTGAAGGCTTTAGTTTTAGTCATATTTGATTAGTCTCTAAACATAGTAAGAGTCATTTTAACAATCTTTCTGACAATATTTTATCTGAAATGTGTATATTATTTGGATAAATATCGGTTGACTTTGAGCACTATGTTGATTCCTCAATTGAGTATATACAGCAGATATTAAAAAAACTAAAGATTGCCCCCACAATATCTGCAGCCAAAATAGTGTTATTTAATAATTGTATAAAGATTTAAACCTACAATAAGTATAGGTTCTTTTGTCTGTGCATGAATATACATGACTAACTTTTCCATATACTAATTTGGATTTGAATAATACTCCCTTATTCCAAGATTATTCTGAAAGCTAAATACCATGTATTTACATAGTACCCATTAAACAACTCTTTTTTTGCTTTTGCAAAGTTCTTAATCTGAATTTCTTCACCTTTAAATCACTTTGCAAATTTTTCTTAGCTGACAACAATTTTAATGTCTAGATGCTACTTGGAGAGGCAGAAAAGGTACAAATACAAAATTAAACTTTTTATCTTTATTTGTATAGTCTTAGGTGAGTGAAGAAACATTTTGAGTCGGTGGAAGTTTTGCTCCTTGTTTCTACCACTGTTTGCAGCTAATAGCCTTATTGAACACACACAAGAGGGAACTCAGATTACTGAATCATTCAGACAGATCTTACACAGATGGGCAATTCTAGCATGTTGTAAGGGCCCATCTTCAGGAAATTGCTTTGTTCCATGTGTTGTGGTGTCTCAAAGCCACAGTAGAATGGCTGGGTGGGGAGCAGATAATGATTATCATAGAATAGGAAAGAAAACTATGAAGAGTTACAAGGCATTCAAAGACGAGTTTTCTCTAATCTTTCTTAACCTTTGCTCTTTCTGTAAGTAGTGTCCTCAGAGGAGTATTCCACAATTCAGGAGTAAAAAAGGATGCCGCGGTATAACGGTTCTCATTTTTCAGTAAAATCTGGGTTATGATGATTCAGTCGGAGTTTGATCCTGTGATATTATATCTCAACATTATATGACATCATTAAAGACATCTTATATTGTTTTTGCCTATGGTTAGAAATTATGTCTGCTTAATCAATTCCATTATGCATTCAACCATCCATGACACATCAAAGGCTAATAAGATTTTTTTAAAACTTTGCTTGCTTAAAATGATTTCCCTCCAGATCAAGATGCAGAGCACAAAATATTAATCAGTTTAAATAAATATCAAGACTACCCAAATAATATGAATAATTGGCACAGTGCAGTGCCTACTGCCCAGTTCCCAACAGCTGGTCACACTGGCACATGGCACCATCTCAACAGTCTTTGAGATAATGACTTTGGCATCTGCCGATGAGCGTTTGCTACTGCCCACAGAATTTACAACTCACAAGTGGGAAACAGAGGCTCCAACAGAACTTTTTTATGCAAGGTCTTTGAAATTTATTAATGTAATGCAAACACAAGCCTTCCAACCCATTAAATTGTTGATGTTATGCGAATCCACTCTGGAATTGCAGATCCTCATTAACATTATTTGCATGTTAATCTGCATCTTTTTAATTAGTGATATTATTTATGCACATAATTTTCGCCTACTGGTGCCAAGGCTGAAGCGCATTAATTAATCTACTGAGATGCCAAACTGTTTATTTTCTCCCGTACTTTTATTTGTTTACATGGTGTTTTGGATTCAGGGAAAATAAAAAAGAGCCTCAAGAATAAAAGCAGAAAGACAAGATTAACTAAAAGCTCTTTTTGTTTTCATAATTTAAATTGTAATATTAGCCAAATGTTGTGTTTCTTCCCTCAGAGATCGGTTATTCAGTTACATTACCTTGATGTATTATTAAAATTTATAATGGACTCTGGAGGCTTCTTTTAGTTCTCTCCTTCATTTACAGAATATACTCAATGTTATTTTAATCTTCCTACAACGCTTCCATGCATAGGCAATGATCAGTTCTCCCTTGCGAATCTCCAGTGCTGCTCCACTTTGCACAACTGATAAACATTTAAATAAGCCTTTTCAAAAAAGAATAGCATACTAAAATTATTAACCCATTAATGGAGTTAGGAATTGCCTGACAATTCGTCTTTCCTCTAACTAGGTCAATTGTAACATTTATCTGATCAACAGCAGTGAACTAGTCTTATCTCTGAAATACTGCATCCCTTACATAGACAACCTTAGAAAACATTGACTTCAGCATTACTTTTACATTTCTTACATACTTATGTATTACATTTGCTGGCATTCCTTCCTCACTTCTTCTTTTCCATCCTCTCTCTTTCTTTCTTTCTTTCTTTCTTTCTTTCTTTCTTTCTTTCTTTCTTTCTTTCTTTCTTTCTTTCTTTCTTTCTTTCTTTCTTTCTTTCTTTTTCTTTCTTTCTTTCTTTCTTTCTTTCTTTCTTTCTTTTCTTTCTTTCTTTCTTTCTTTTCTTTCTTTCTTTCTTTCTCTCTCTCTTTCTCTCTCTCTTTTTCTTTCTTTCTCCCTTCCTCTCTTTTCCTCTTTCTCTGTCTTTCTCTCACAAACATGCAGAGTCACTTCCAAAAACAGTTTTCTCTACTGAAAATCAGCATTGCAATATGATCTCTTTCAGTCTACCCTCTCAGGGGAAGAAGGGAGTGCCAGTTGCTTGTAGGAAGGTAGAAGTATTCTCTCCTCACCTGTAAAAAGCTCTTGTTTGTAACCCCAGAAGAGCAGTATGACATTCAGATTTTAAAACTGTGCTGTGTACGTGCATAGGAAACCTTTTACTGGGTCATGACTGAACCTTGCCCAGGATGGACTTCAGACCAGTATGATACTGGAAGGAAATGTCAGATTTAAAGGCATGGAAGGATTATTCATGTAACAGGTTGAAAGTGAAAAATGGCAGCTGTTAGAATCTCCATGTAGGCTTCAAATGTGGAAATAAATCCTTGGAGATGGGGATTAGTGCAGGAGGACAAAAGAAGTACTCAGATATGGAAAAGGTTTAGATGCACGAATGCTGCGTGTGACTTCATGTATGCATGCAAAGTTTTCTGTGACTAAAATGTATCTTCTTCTTTTATTTTTTTAAATATTTTTTATTTTCAATTGCTTTTTAAATTTTTTTTTTGATGGTTCATGCACGTTCCTCTTCTAGGAAGGCAGACCTGGATGGCACTGTGTGGTTGTCTGAATATGGTTTGTTGGTTGAGCTCCCATCATAATTTAAACATCCTCAACCTTTCCCCCATGCCACAGCTGTGAAGAAGAGTAAGTTAGTTCAATATACAACTGGGTATAGTGAGTCTACTTGCTCATGAGTATCACAGAGCAGTTTTTAAATTATTTCACACTCTCAGTGGAGTACAAAACACCTAGGGTAGAATCAGAACAGCCAGTGTTTATTAAGACTATTTTCTCAACATGTCCTCTAATAATTTAGACTAATGCCACATAACTTTTTATGACAACCAGTATTGAATTGCTTAGACTAAGCTGGGGAGAAGACTTCTATCTATTGCAGAAGTCAATAAATTAGGCCAGCAAAAACATTTCTGCACCTTTGTATTTAACCTGTGGTGTATTTTAATTGGGTATTTGTATTAAGTACTGCGTGGTTCTCTATATTTGCCTTGGCAGAAAAAAAGGTTATGGTTTTATATTTTATTCTTGAGAAAGACACGATGACCTTGAAATTAAAGTCCCTCATAACTCACTGGAAAAATGGGGCAGAATTAAGACTGCATAGGCAAATTTTTCTTTTCCCAGTATCAGTTAAATATTTATGTTTTCTCAACATTCTTTTCTTAATGAAATCTCAATATATATATTAACATATTTTTGTATGGATATGCAAATGCATTGCATAGGGCAAAAGACAACATGGTGACAGAGAGGATAAGGAAGTAGACAATTGCAGAGGGAACACTGTTTATGATGTCTTCTTAAGCAAGATGTGATGAACAGGCAAGTGAATTGTGCAACATATCCCACTCACATAACAAGAAAACCTTTACTTTTGTTTATTTCTTTTGGCATAAGTTACAGAAGCCTGTTTCATTAATATTTTAGATTTGCTGTAATACTTTAATGTCATACAGTTTGGGTTTTGCTGCATGTTTTTAATTTTCAAATTCATGTTTTAAAAAAATTCAACTGCAAAAGTCAAAATAATTTACAAATACCCTTTAAGGAAACTAAAAAGTAACCCCGTGATATTAAAAAAGAGTATTATCACTAATTAGGTTAAGAAACGGCACAACAGAGAGATTTACACTCAATTCTTACAAATCTAAACTCACCCCAGGTCACATAAGGAGGCTGTGTAGAGTCCAAAATAGAATTCACGTCTCTAGACTTGCACATTTGTTCCTCAATGATGTTTATGTCTGTTTGGCATTAGGTATGGTCATAAAGTGATCAAATTCATTGGCTATTTAACATTATTCAAATGAGGAAAATGAACAGGATTGCTAGTCCTTTTCAAATAAAAGGAACATAATATGAAACTTGTCATTATTCATTATTGGTTAAAGAAATAGAAGTACTTCATGGAGCTTATTATTCACCATGTAGTCATTTAAGGGCAAATTTTCAGCCCAAGAGATTGCTCACACAGGTTTGCCTATTTGTCTGCACACCAGGATTGGCACAGAGAAATGGGGTGATTGTGTATGGGAACTGGTAGCTGGACATACAGTAATCTGACCCACACACATTCAGGAAAATGGTTTTGCATTTTATACAGGGGTGTATCAGTGAAATATATGTATATTCAGAAAACTTACTAGATTTCTACTGGAAATAAAATACAGCACAGAGGAAAAAACCTAGGAGGTTCCTGGAGTGCCTGGAAGATACCTTCCCCGCAAAGCTGGTGAGAGAGTCAGCTAGGGAAGGAGCCCTGCTGGACGTGTCGTTTGTGAGCAGAGAAGGACTTGTGGGTGACATGATAGTTGGACCCTGTCTTGGGCACAGAGATCATGAAATGATAGAGGTTTTGATTCTTTCAAAAGTAAGGCGGGATGCCCAGGGAAGTGGTTGAGTGATCACCTCTGGACATATTTAAAAAACGTGTAGAGTTGGCACTAAAGGACATGGTTTCGCAGCGGACATGGCTGTGCTGGATTAATGGTTGGACTTGATGATCCGAAAGGTCTTTTCCAACCTAAATGATTCTATGAAAATTTTGGAAATTTTGCTCCAGCTTTTCTTGGTGATACCATGGAAATTAGGCTTTCCTCCTTTTGAGCAAAATACATCCAAAAACTTAATAAAAAATAAAAATAAACTGGAATATATCTTGAACTGACATTTTTCCTCACAATATTTCTTTTGGTTTTCCTGCAAAATACACTAGAGTTGTATGTGTTTTGTTAGTTTTAAATGAAATTGTTAAAACAATAAGTGCTTTCAATTAGACCATGCAGCTTCAATGATGAAAAGGGTTAAACCTTCTCTTTCTAACTTATGTACATATCAAACAGAAAAACAAGTATTTGCTTTTGAAATAACCCAGTGATAAAGATCCTGGTAGGTTTAGTTCAAGTAGTCTTTCCCTGAAAATTTGTGCAAATTAGCTCTTAAGTATGAAGTTTATGCTTTATTTTTCTGCTAGGCTCCCTCATCCTTAAGTCTGTCCCTCCTGGCAATTTGCTTTCTCCACTGGCTGTCCCATCTCCTTTTAGGAACAGATTCATTCCTCAGTAGTACAAGATGCTGGATAAAGCAGCAATGAGGTATGACTATCATTCGTTTTCTTTTTAAACACATTCTTACTCATTAGAGTACATAAAGAAGTTAGGCCCAAGAGCCCTAAAGAAAGAGGATAAAGTCTGCTTTCTCATCTTCCTCAACCTCATCACTTTTAATCTATTGAAGTTGTTTATTCTCTTCCGATACACAATGTTAAGTGCATTTAGAGAAGCATTTTATACATGGTTATTTTGTGACAAATGTGATAGTCATCACTTTCTATTACTTAAAATTGCAAAGATGTTTGTTAGAGATTTTGGGTGTATTCTTTATCAAGCTCTCATATTTCACTGAGTCATTCTTGTTAAATTCCTTCCAATTATGTAAGCTAAGGAAAGGATGGCTGTGCAGTGACATTTGCACTCTGTGTGTTGGTTTACAACCTCTTTAATTATAACCAGTCTCTAAAGCTCTTTCACATACCCTTAAATATAGCTGATCCTTTTTATATAATTTCATTTGGCTGTTAGAGTTTGGAGAATATCCAGTAAAGCACTTCAGCAAATTCAATAAAGTACATACTATAATTAATATAAAATCCAATAATGATGGTAAACTGGTCTTCCTAGAGAACGGCCAATAAGACATCATAATTTGGCTATTGGCATAAATATTTTTAGTGAATTGTTGAACCACAGTAGCTTAGAATTCACTCTGATTTAAAATATGAGGTTTAAATACTGTGTTGTGTATGCAAATCATATCAAGGATACTATACCTTAAATGTATGAGTAAGCATTTTGCAAATTTATATTACTACTTGTCCTCTGCTACAGCTGCAGAGGATGAATTAACATGTAGTTTCACTTCAAGGTTTCGCTTTACATTTACTTCAATAGCAAAAATGCCAGAGAGATGCACTGAGCTGCATTGTAATTCAAATATTTGTTCCAATATTTATATTCATATGTGACTGTGCATAGAGGAAAAAGAAATGGTATCTTTCATCAACAGCCATTAAGTAAAATCAAGCAGTTAAGGCAATTTCACTTTCTGACATATATACTCACTTAAAATATCTATTCTATATGTCAAACCAGATATTGTAAAAGTGAATTTTAATGGGAATAATGTATCTGACTTTATTTTAAGTGTACCTATCATTCTATATTTGACAGGCAGCATCACAAGGCTTTCTAACATGCAATAATTTTGTCATTCTTCTCTGTAATGACCTGTCCACCCAGAAGTATCTCTAAACTAGAAGAATGAATCTCAGTCTGAAGAGAAAAATAAACTCCTCAAAATCAGCTTCTTTTCAAGATGCTTCCAATGTTATTATTCCATTAATAATGCATTTTTAGTTGTCAAAACTGATCAACATCATAGTTTTTTCTAAGATACTGTTTATTATAAATCGCTTCGTAACAATACATTATTTTGAGGTGAATAAGAAACAAAACCATTCACTGTCAAAGGGAATTAACAGTCAGGAAGCTATAGTCTTTCAGATGGGGAAATAAAAAAATTAGCATACAGAGATCTGTTTTAAAATATCAGTATGTACTTGTTGGCATAAGAAATGAACAATGTGTAGCCAGGCAGAGAGATAAAAGTTACCTGAAGCATTTCCTAATTGTTCTTGTTGGCTAATTAGAAAGTAATATTTGAGCAATAACAACTTTTTTCTACAGTCTCAGTCAGGGTTTGTATCACACAAGATTATTATATCAAGAACCCTCTCAGGAAATCAGAATTGTTTAAATCAAACTTTGCTATTATAACAACATTTTAATCTTGTCCTCAGACCTTTTAAAATATTATTGTTTACCAGTTACAATAAGAATTCAACCTCCACATGATGTTTATGTATGTTGAATGAGGGGAGACATTCCATCAGAGAGATCCCCATTGCTAGAACAGATGGGCATTGTCTCAATACTGTTAAACAGGGCGATGTGGAACATTTTATTTCACACATAAAGCAAACCCAGTAAAATTAGCTCTTTTCAGTGCTTTTGACACTTTGGTGGAGAAAATCTCCTCTCACCTGGGGAGATGAATATAAGACATCTGAATCAGTTTTGACTTGGGGAATTCTGTATGTAAAAACTGACATTTTCTTTTTTTCGGCTTCCCACCCACTGCCCCAGGTCCCTAGAAAAACCTGTTAAATGCTAGTGAGAAAAAATCAGGACGTTCCACCCTCTTTTGTCTCACATTAAAAAACCTCAATATTTTCACACTAATTTATGTTTATAATTTCCATTAGAGAAATTATGGTTAACTTCTGCTGCTCAGTAATGAGAGTGTTTGCCATTTAAATCCTAGATTTCAAGAGATCTTCAGGAAGTCGGTCAAATGTAATTACTAAAGATGGGACTCTAAATTACAAGCAGACTATGTTAGACATAATGCAACAGGTACAAGTCATCTCCAATAAACAAAGTCCAGACATTTTTGTGCACCAGTCTTGATCCCCAATAATATATCCTAAAGAGCTGAGGTGCATCTGACAGAAAAATAGCACAGAAGTCATAAACCACAGTTCTTACTGATATATTATGTACTGTCAGGATGCTTGGTTGCTAATTATCTTCACAGTTCCAAAAACAAAATTCAGAAAATGTCAAAGCATTTTCCTTGGGGTCTGCAAAGTGGAGGTGACAATTCACGATCCATAATTTTGGTAAAACAATTTTGAGCATTTTGTTCTCATGCCTGACCATACCAATGAATGACTTCCAGGTTTTTTGCATGCCTCAGGCCAAATTGGTACCAACTGGGAAAAAAAAAAAAAAAAAAAAAAAAAAAAAACCAAAAAACNNNNTGAATCACCCAAGCAAAATTTGACCAAACGGGAAAAAAAAAAAAAAAAAAAACAACAAAAAAACCAAAAAACTTGCATTGCAACCTTTCTTGTAAGGAATACAAAGAATCCAAATGATAATTTCCTGTCAGTTATAACAGGTAAATTAAACATTTTTTAAGTAACAATAAAGAAGATATAAAAAAGATATTTTTCAAAAAGGTACTGCACACTGTCATACAAGCCTAATTCACCACACAAGATTTGTTCAGCCAATCCATTAAGTAACCCAAAAAAACAACCGTTGATATAATCAGGTTATTTGCTCAAGTCCTTCAAAGAGCAGCTTTGCCCTCCTTGTTCCATGGTTATTGTCAGAGTTAGGAAGAAAGACCTGACCTGTTGCACCTGTACCAAAATAGGTATGCATTTACTTAATTCAGATGGGCAAATTTATCCCCATATCCCACTAAACTGCTTCCTTTTGTAGCCGGATAAAGAAGAGACAATGGTTAAGTGAATATTTCATCTCCGTCAGCAAGTTTATTTCTGAGTTGATCTTAAAGCTTCATTCAAATATTGCAACGTCTTAATTCAAACCACCACCGATACACTGAATTTGTTTCAATTTCTTACCAGTCAACACCCAAACTGGAGTGCTGTAACTAGAGTCTGAATAAGTAGAAAGGAACTCCTGCATTAAAAAAAAAAAGCATTATAAATTCCCTAAAGAAAAATGTTTGAGTATTAAGTCAGCTATCATCCCAGATTCATGCCAGGATGATTAAAATGTTCACTTCCCCATTGAAATACTTTTTCTTGGGTATCTTTTGCCACAGACAGAGTGTCTGCAAGCAGGATTGCATGTAGCTTATGGGTACACAACTTTTCCTTTTTTTTTTTCTCCATCAATAATGTTACTTCTGTCTGATTTACCTTTTCTTGTCCTGCATAGAGTTAGCTAATGTAATCTCTCACAACCCAACAACATCCATCTGGCATAAAGCGGGATGAAAGTTCTATAGTGGTGCTTCTTAAGGCTGGACCCTGGGACAGATCCCTTGCAATCCTTGGCGTGCAGGCTACAAGGCTTCTTTGGGGAGGTATTGAACAAGAAGTAGCAGCAGCTGAAGCCAAGTGTGATTGGTGCACCGTGTGACATCACTTTCACAAACCACACTATATGTCTGTACATTTGGACATGCTCTCTTGATCAAAATAACGCAGTTGCAAAGAACTAAAAGCAATGCTTCTTATTATTTAGCTATAGAAAATAGAAAATCTACATAGTACCTTTATCAGTGTTTGCAACTGATTAAAAAAATGTTAGTTAAAAATAATTCAGCAGCTATTGAAAATTCTCTTAAGAATGGCAGGAAATACTAGGTTATTTTTCACCAGCATTAAAAAAAAGTTGACAAAAACTTTTTTTTTTTTAAATTAAAAAAATATTTTCCATTCTGCACCCTGGGAAAAGGTAACCATTTTCATCTTAAAATTACTCATGGTTTTAAAAATTTTGCTTGTCTTTTGACTAAATGCAATATTGCAAGAGCGAAGGTCTTCACAATTTTTAATCTTTCAAAACTGTCAAAGAAATATCTGAGAAACTGCATATGCTACTAACAGTGTATTGCCAAACACACAAAACTCCGTTTTCTTTCTGGCTCTCTCCTTAAAGATATTCCAACCAACTTTGGCAGCCTAAGACTCTTGCACAGTGCATCCTAAGCTGAATATTTAACAGTCATCTGTGCTACCTAAAGTTTAACAATCATTTTTCCCCTGTACTTTTTCCAACTCAGAAAAGAGGGTTCAAGTTTGAAAGAGGGCTTTGATTTGTACAAGAACACAGTAGCCTGTTGCACACCATTCCGATCTGAGGGCTGTCACTTCTTCCAGCCATCAAGAGACTTCTGAAGAACCAGAAACCTGTCAAGTACTACTCCCTGTCAAAAAGCAAAAAGAAAATACACATTTTGATCTGGAAATTCATCTCAGACCAGGTACATCCGCTTGCTGATGACAATTGCCTCTCCACAAGTCTATAATGTTTTTCTTGTATGGTTACATGAACCTTGTATCTTGTATCAATCAAAGTGTACTCAAGTATATGACAAGATGCTGAACTTAAGAACAAGCCTGAAGTCCCAGCTGGTTTTCAAGTTAAATAGAATGTGAAGGAGGTAAGAGTTTCTGACCAGAAAATAATTGTCTTATGGTAGAAACCGTACTACTACAGGAGTCAGAAATAAAACGAAAAAAATCCAGTCAGAACCTATTTTTCACATATTTTACAACTAAGACATTTAGAATAAAACTACCCAAACAATTTCAGAAATAATAACCATGACAAGGTATGACAACCATTTAAATTATAAGTGTAGGTTTACCCCATAGCTAGCACTGGAAGTGAACTATGACAGTACAAAATGAGGTTGATGCCTTTAGAATATGACAGGTTAAGCAGTTGGCCTAAGAACATTTGACCAAAGAAGGTCTCATCTACTCAGGATAAAGTTTTTGTGACAACTATTATTATCAACAAATAAACTGAACCATTTGAAGACAGGATTTAGACATCACAGTGTAAGAGCAACTAACTAGTCACAGATTTGTCTGTGTTGGAGCTTTAGCCAGACACCTGTGACTTTTGAGAAAATTCATTCTTATAGAGGACACTGCAGAGTTGTCTCCTTCAAAGACTTGTAATTCTAGGGATAAATAAGTAGTTACTGATCAATGTGTACAAACCACTTGGAGGATATGCAACACAAATATTATTAATAGGAATAGAAATTCCATACACGTGTTTGGTTCAAAGGAGAGAAATTAAGCAGATTTTTAACTGTGATAAGAAATAATTGTATTATGTATGTAGGTGCAGAAAAATATTGTTGCTGAGACACTTAGATTTGACATATGGGAGAAGGGGCTTCACCCACACTTGCAAAACTAAAAAAAATTCTGTAGCAGGGACCTTCCCCAGCTGATCCCTGACCAGTGCAGCTGGTTAAGCAGGTTTCTCCAGTGGTGATTATTTATTCTTTGTCTGCATTCTTCACCTCACAGGAAGGCAGGCAGCAGCATGGCTTCACATCTATTGGTTCATGGGAATGGTACCTAAGTACTCGAGTGCCTTTTCCTCAGATCTCTTAATTGCTTAAGAAGAACTACCACTTAGTTCTGATAGCATTAAAATTGCATGTAGACCACGTCCTTGAATCAGTTCTGTTGACTTTCTTTACCCAGTGCTTTTCTATAGGTGCTGCTGCTGTTTGTTGCCACCCTTCTCTCTTGCAGCAATGTCTTTACCTGTTGGCTCAAGCAGTACTCTTGTCCACTGCCAAAAAAAAAAAAGAAATTATGTGGTATAACTCAACAGGCTGCTTTACAAAAATTATTTCAAAGGCACTGTTCATGTGAAACTGAAATATATTTCTGAACAGCCAAGCTGCTGAATAATTCTTGAAAATTTTGGTTCAGTTACTCTCTGTTGGCTTTTTTATCTGCTCTAACTTCTCCTCTGATGTTAATCTTTTTTGACATTATCATTTTCCTCTTTCTCTGTTGTTACAAAATACTTCTTCTGCCCTTTCTTTTTGCCTCCCCAGTCATACAGCTTTTACAACACCAAGACGAAAAGCACAATGTAACACAAGCATGTCTTGGCACTGGTGTTTGACTAACGTCAGCAATAGAAGTCTCATGCCCAGAAGCAGTTAGAATGAAGATATCAAATACCAGCAGAGAAAATGCACTGTTTTGGAGGTAGGTTTTGGCTAAATTAAATATTACTTGACTGCTGTAGCATCCCAGATCCACAGAAAGCAAAGTTAAGTGTGTGTAGTACTGAAAAGATCTGGCAAATGCAGAAATAAGGACAAATTAAGGGCATAATTTACAGTGAGATAAAATCCAGAAGGGCGATTGTAAATGCTGTGGTGGTCTGCTCATGTATTGGTCAGAGCATGGTGCTAAATAACACCAAAGTCGTGGGTTTGATCCCAGTATGGGCCATTCGTTTAAGAGTTGGACTTCACGATCCTTGTGGGTTCCTTCCAACTCAGAATATTCTGTGGTTCTGATAACATCTGATATATTCATACTATGTTCATTTAAAAAAAATCATTTTACACAACTTGATCTTTGCCTTCTTTATCAGATATATTGCTCTGCTTTCCATCAGCGGCCTTATATTATTTTTCAACTAACATCGATACCCACACCCATGCTATTATTACATCTGAGCTTACCATAACTTCTGACTGTTCAACTGCCAAAAAGATCTGTATTTATATTATACAAGGCAAGGATCTCTTTAGACAGCCAGTAAGGGCTGCCCATTCCTACCTACATGTAGGTAAGATGCAGGCATCATTAAAACTAGACGTTTAGATCAAAAGTCAAGACAGTAACAGGGTGTGGCAACCCTCTTAGTTATCATATTACTCTATTTTTTCTTCCTTGTGACTCCTCTCTAATTCTGTAGTCAAAACACCCAATTCTCATTCTTCTTATTTTCTCCCTGCCAGCTGTAGACTTCTGCATCACATGGAGTAGGCCCCGCATGTGGTGCCTATGGAGGCCACATAGCTATTATTTCAATTTTGCACTTTCAAAGATTTTACTTACATTTTTCTGATGACAACATGATACCGGGATTGTCTTTTCTTGCCCAAGTTTTCGCCATGCAATGTGAGAGGGCGCTAAAGAGATCCAGTATAGGTTCAAATGTATACTCGCAAATAGAGACTTGCAGTGCCCCTTTGAAACAGAGATTCCAGAGACAAAGAACACCCTCAGAAACCCTCCAAGATGTAAACTGAGACAGACAAACCGGTCTTGGCAGTTCCTCCAAGCAAAAAACTTCACAAATTTACCAATAGTTCAAGTTATGAGGTAGAATATTACATAGAATAGAAAATGCCTAATCCTGGTCACCTTCTACAGCCCCAAGCTTTGTTGTATCTATCTATCAGCCTGTCCTCACAGGTAATTTCTCAAAGAGAATGTAGTTACATCTTAAAATAAACAAAAGTTCTAGATTTTTTTTCCATTTCTGGAGAAGTACTTATTAATGAAGCAGTATCTTTTTAACTGACAGACCTGGGATTTTCCCAGAACAACAAAACTCCAGAAATCTCAAATGTGTATGATTGCAGGGCATTTCAAGTAGGGAGAACTGGCACATCACTTTTCAGCAGTAGCAGTTCCAAAAATGCAGTGTCTTCATTAGAAACACTATGTCATACAGGGATAAGGTAAAATAGACACATTTGTCTGCTGCTCAGTAAAGGTTGCAGGCAGATTAATTCATCTGCTCTCCTCTAAAGCCTTTTCTCTCTCACTGTCTGACTCCAGCAATTGAAGTGACATACTGCTAATGCAAAAAGCTTACCTTAAATGCTCCCTGCCCTTTCCCTACTCGGTACCACAATTGTACTATGCCTGGGGAAACAGTCTGAAGAGAGATCTCCCATAACCACTGGTCTCAAGATGAGCTAGAGATTCCAGTCAGAATGGTAGAATAGATAAAAGCTGCCAACCATGGCCATGCAAGGCATAAGAGTCTGAGGAGCCTAGCAGAGCTACCTGAATTGTGGGGAGTTTAAATGAATTACAAAATTGCACTTTGTCATGTCAGAAAGTCTCAAAGACTGAAGAAATTCCATCAGTATTCCTTTCTTCGAGCCAGTAAAGGTTCTAATAAGGCAGTGCAACAGCATGCTTAGGAAAGCTGGCTCGTAGATGATCCTGAGGAGCTTGCCCAGTGAGTGGATCTTGCAGAGTTTCTGTCATGAATAGGAGAATATGCCAAAGCAGACTGTAGACAAGTATGGTTCCTTTAGGAAAGAAGTGTCTGGAACAAAAAAAGTATCACAAGCTCCTTCAGGTTTGTTTTCCAGTCAGGTTCTCAAAGTGATGACCATGTTCCCCATAAAGGCTTCCTTTACTAAGGACTGCTGAGGGATCTCATGCTATTATGGCCACAATCAGACACAGCAGGGGTGGCAGAGTGCACTGCATTTTCATCACCACCTGCCAAAGACCCCAGTGCTTGTTTTCCTTCCTGGGATGAATAGGAAAGAAGAGAAGGAAAAAATCCTTGGGATGCAGAGTTGAAGATGTAAAGGATCAATTATGATTACAATCATATTTGAAAATGGAGCTTGTGGTGCTTAACACAAATGATCACCTTTTGAGGTAATGGTTGCTCTTCTTTTGGCAATATCTGTGCTAGGAATAATTTTTTAACTTTATATATCTGTTGTTTTCAAATCTGTGACAGTGCTTCAAGCCTACAATAACACAAAGACTTACATTTAAAATAATTTTTTATGCAGCCCTCCTAGTTTTGAGCCTTGCTTCAGGTCCAAACCCCCAAAGATTGAATGAATTCATTGCACTGAAGTTGTAAGAGAGAAGATACCAAACATAGACTGTTCCAGGCCAAGTCTAGCCTCTGGTGATAAAACCTCTGAAAAGCAAGCACACTAAGGAAATTTCCAAACATTAAAAAAATGTTCAAAGAGAATAGGTAGTTAGTGTAATCAGGCAGACATCTGTTTTTTGATATCAGGGTCTCACTTTCCTTCAGATATCCTGCTTTTTGGAGCAAATGTAATATGAAAACAAAGAGTCTGAGTGGTTGCATTATATGTCTGTCTGACTGTCGGAGGATGTCCATTCTGCGCATTTCCATCACTATGATTTTAATTTTAGATTTGTGCATTTCAGAGTGATTTACTGCTAAGGGAAACCACCCATTTGGGTCATAAGATTCATTCCAGAGTCTGATGCCAACATTTTGTGGATGAGCTGGAGATTCCACAGACAAGTATGATACCTCAAGAAAGAAAAGAAAAGAAAAGAAAATTTCTCATACACGCTGAGGTGGTCCCAGATTTGCAAGAGGTTCAGCTGCATGTTTGTGCTAGACACAGAGTGCCAGAAGCACAGCCTGGTAATTATTATATTCTGTGAGAACTACCTCCTCCAAACTCTCCAGATGAGCTACCTTGGAGAAGCTCACACTGTCCTGGGTTTCACATAGTCTGAGCTGTCACAGGTCTCTTTGATTAGCAAGGCCCACCTCTGCCTACACATTCATTTGGCCAAAACCACTTCTCAAGTCCCCTTACTCTTTCCTCCATCCTTAGCTGAAGATGCCAAAATGATGAAAAGATGCCAAGCAGACAACCCCAATGTCAGCTGAAGAAAAAGACTGTAAGATTTATCCTGTGCCAGATCTCAGCCTGCTGTGATTGGTGTATATTCTAGTGCCTGAGAAAAAGGTATGCTACAAGGGTGCTGAGAGTACAAGCAACAGGTGTTAAGAACATACATTAAACTTTCTATTAGATATAGCTTCAGTAACCTGTTTTTCTGTATTTTCTAACTTTCCTCCTTTTTTTACTTTGTCTCCTGAAAGCCTCAAAGAATTTCATGCTATAATATCCCAACGTTATCAATGACTGTTTTCAGAAATAACAGCTGAAACCCATGACCTACAGGATCTTATTAGAAACAGAGGTACTTGATGATCATATCCCATTTATTATTACATCTTGAGGTATGTTAGATTGAGAGTTTTTAATCCACTTGATGTGTGCCGTGTTGATTTTGTATCCCTCTTAACCAGTTGTGCTGACTTTGGCTGGAATAGAGATTCTTTTCTTCACAGTAGCTAGCACGGGTCTGTGTTTTGGATTTGTGCTGCAAGCAGTGTCGATAATAAGGACATGTTTTAGTTGCTGCTGAGCAGTGCTTACACAGAGTAAATGTCTCTTCTGCTTCTCATACCACACCACCAGTGAGGAGGCTGGGGTGCATAACAAGATGGGAGGGGACATGGCTGGAACAGCTGACCCCAACTGTCCAAAGGGATATTCCATAGCATATAGCTCAGCGCATAAAGCTGGGGAAAGACGAAGGAAGGAGGTATGATGATGTATGTCTTTCCAAGTCACCATGATTTGTGACGGAGACCTGCTTTCCTGGAGATGGCTGAACAGCTGCCTGCCCACGGGAAGGGCTAAATGAATCCTTGTTTTTCTTTGATTGTGTGCATGACTTTCACTTTACCTTTAAAACTGTCTTTATTTCAACACTTGAGTTTTTTTGCTCACTTTTCCAATTCTTCCCTTGTCACACTGTGGGTGGAGTGACTGAGCAGCTGTGTGGTGCTGATTTGCTGGCTGGGATAAAACCATGGCACAAATGCATTCTGTAGCATGAAATCAAACGTTCTGTAGAAGTCTAAGTATATTGTATCAACATTATTACCTTATCAACCCAACTTGTAATCTCACAAAAATATCAAATTAGTTTGACAAGATCTATTTTCCATAAAACCACATTGATTGGCATTAATTATATTTCCTTCCTTTCATTATTAATCGAGTCTCATACCAGTCATCCCATTGTTTTCCTCAGGACTGATGTCAGGTTAACATGACTGTATTTACCCCATTTTTCTTGTTTACCCTTTCCTGCCTTTGTTCATTTTCTTATAGACTCCTAGGAGTTCCCTATTGTTCACATAATTATTAAAAGATTCTTTTTGTATTAGATCTGAAAGATCTCTTCTTCACAGCTAAATATTCTTTTCTCCTTGTATCCTTTCAATTCCTTTACCAGTGTTCTGTTTTTCCTTGGTTCTGTATTTGTTTCAATTAAAGTCTCCTTTCTTTCAACAGTTGTACATGTTTTTATTATTTTTCTAGCTGCTTTCATCCTCACTTTACTGTTGTTTTCATAACCCCTGGTTCCTTCTTTCCTTAGTTCTAACACCGGCATTTCAGAGTCTTGTGAAACATTATCAGAAGGTTTCATATGATTATTTGTTTTTTGTGATTCAGTCCTTTCAAAAGATGTCCTTCCTAATTATTTTCAGCTTTAAAAACTTGATCATTTGGCTAAGATTCCAATTCCATAAAATAATAAATAATTTAATAGGAAAGCCTAACTTTTTGGAGCCTGATATCCACAGGAGGTTCTGAATCCAGAATTAGGGCTGCATTTTTCCACTAGTGTGTCTGTGGAAACAGGACTTGGCAAAGACAGAAGCCCATGTTAAGTAGAAAGCTAGTTGAAACTAAATAATAATCAGTCAATGAGTGGAAATCTGATTGGAGCTCTAGCATTTCTAGAACTTGGTCATAGAAATTATGTTCTCAAGCATCACCTTTCGTTTATAGCCTTCCCCCTAAAGACTGGTATTTACATTTGCTCTTGCCAAGAATTAAATAACCTTTCCTCTTTTTTTTTCCCCCAAAATATGACCAGTATTTGCAATGACTTTTTACATAACTTCTTAACAGCAAAAAATCTTGCTCAGAGAAAAGGTTAAAATCAGTCTAGAAGACTTTAAGCTTAAAGGTCTCAGTCAGCACACAAATCTTGGTTTTACATATAGTTTTTAATTACATTGTCTTACATCAGTCATCAGAATAAAACACAAAATGGATGTAATTCCAGGAGCAGAGACCAAAACATGGAGTTACGGCTGTCTGTGCTCTTATCATACTGTTGGAGTCATGCCTCATCTTACCTGCAGGCTTCTGATTCCATAGATCTGGCTTTCATGTCTATTTTTTCTACAGGAAATGTGAATTCTCTAGTTTGGACTACCCTATAATCAATGCATGAGGGGTTTCTTCAGAGAGTGCAAGAGTGAGCCCTTTCTAAATCGTGTAGAACACAGTAAAGTCTCACACTTCCTTCCCGACTGATACAGCCAGTAAGGGTTCAGTGGCGTATAAAAGAAAGACAGCTTTTGAAACTGCTTTTTTCTTCTGTGAATACCCTAATGTTGTTAGTTGATTTTTAATTTCCAGATTTTCCTCTATAATTTCAATTATGCTTGAGGTGATTAAGGTGTTGTCTGCTTAATTTCTAGAAGTAAGTTCCTCAGGGTAAATATAACACTATTACACAATACAGAAATGGAGGCTCAGGGAAGCTTTTGCTTTGGAATGAAAAGCAGTTTGTGAATAGAGGTTCTTATTGAGCTAGGCAGTCACCTATCTCATGTAGGATTTTTGGGCTGCAATTTCTGGATTTTGCCACTCAAAACTTTCCCCTATTCCTGACTTTTTGTCTTTATTTTGAGAGCTGGCATGAGGTGTGAGAAAAATGGTGCTTCCAACAGCAGGTGCTTTGTGATACTGATAAGAGTGATGGATTTTTTACAAAGTCCCTGTGGTTATCAGCTGGCTCTTGCAACATCTAGCCATAACTAGGATTTGGGAAGTGATCTACCCCTAAGTTTGATTGTTTGGTATGAGGAAGAAGTTTGATGAAGGATTAGAACTAATATTTGCTTTTTCATGAAAGACAGTTTATGGCTTCATTGTAAAAGGCAGGAAATCTGAGAGTCCTGTTTCTGATATCAAATTAACAGCAGCGGCTGTGAATCATTTTATTTCGATTGCATGAGATCACAACATCGGCAATCTCGTTTTGGGGGGGTAGCTTTTCTTAGTCATTAATGCAAACATGTCAATTTCACTCCAAAATACCTCAGGTGCAGCCACGCACTCCTTTGAAATGTTTGTTAAATCAGATTATGGTAGGGTATTTAATCAGCTATATATCACATGTGGAGCACATGACATCTGAACTTCTAAATTTTAGGTGAAATTTGACAGTTTTGTTTTGATTTATAAAATACTGTTTATTGTGACTTACACTCTTCAGAAAGTCCTACTTAATCTGTGACTTCGACTCAGCAAATGAGATCAGCTTGGCTGCTTAACCAGACAGCCCTTAAGGATCCTTACTTTGGGACTCAGGGTGGAAGATTTTTAGCGCCTTTACCTTCTAGTGGATATGCAGTAGTACATAGATTAAAGATTTCGATCTTCTAGATATATTGAAAAGCCTGTGTAATTGCTGAGGCTTTCTCAGAGGTAAAGTATGTGAAGTGTTGTGAGAGGAGCGTAAAACTACTATTGTTTACATAACACCACTGTAGATTTTTTTGTTTGTTCGTACATACATATTAATTTATTTTAATTGCATCCATACTTCATGATAGATACATGCTATAAAGTGAATATGCTCTTTCACCAAATTTACATTGTTAAAATTGCTTTTAAAAGACGACACGCAAACTTACCCAAATGATCTGGTGGCTACATAAACTGAGACCAGGCTGTTTAAGTCCAACCTGAGAGATGACCTGCACATTTTAGCTCTCTCCATCTAAGGACATTAATATGATTTACTGTCTTTCTACCCACTGAAGAGTCTTCAACCACTGAGTTATTACAAGCATACATCCAGGACTTCTGACTCACAAATTTCTTTTCCAGCTCAATCAGGGTTTATGCAAAGATCCCTTGCTGTGCCCACAGAAAGCCTTTGACCACTTGGACAGTCTTTCAAGAATCATTTATGAAATTCTAGTGTCTGTATGGACGTCATTTTCAAATTACATTTCTAAGAACACATTTCTCCTGCAGAAATTAAAACATCATGCCTACTTACAGTTCTAAATTCCAAGGAAAAACCACCAAATCTCCAAAACTTTCCAAAATTTAAGTAAATAAACAAATAAATAAATAAATAATCATGAACAGAGAAAATATAATTAATAACTGTCATAAATGAAATCATGATTGGTCTTTTGCTGGACAGCCCTTTCCATCTGTGACATCCTTACCTAATTGACTGTTTACCTATTTTATGCAATGTCGATTGTTTAATGTTAATTGTTAAAATAGTTGTTTAATGTTAATGTTAAAGTTCCAGTTAATTACAATTAACGTTATTAAGAGGCTGCTTCGCCTGAGCCAGTCTATCCCCGACATTCCCAGAAGCAGCCTCCTCTCCCACAAGTTTTACTGTTAAAATTAAAGTTATTAAAAGGCTACTCCATTGCAGCAAGTCGACCCCAGACATTCCTAGGAGTAGCCTCTTCTCCCCAAAAGTTCCTATTGTTAATGTTAAAGTTGTATTAATCCCAGTTTATAATGATGTTCTGTTTACATTTCAACCTGTTTTAATGGATTTTTAAGGCGTTTATGTAAGTTTCCTTAAAGCCTTCTGTTCAACAAGTTAGAGATCCAAGCCAGCTCCACCAGGCTTTCTAATGGCCACTTTCTAAAAATAGTCCTCGACTGCCACCCCTGTAACTTGCCTCCATGGCAATGTGGAATACTGATGAGGAGCCTTCCCGCCTTTTCTACAGAGGCAATGACATCAGCCTGCTGTCCCCTAGACACATGAGCCAATTGGTGGGAAGGCCTTACCTCATTCCAGCGAACACCAACCGGCTGGAGCCATGGGGGCCAGACAGGGCGGGCAGTTGAGAGAACATCAGGCTATAAAAAGGGCAGCACACGTCTAAATCTCGCTTTTTTGGCCTTGGCTTGCTGCTGAGCTTTGTGCTTGCCTGGTCTCTTAAGCCCGGTGCTGAGCCTGGCCTCGGATCTCTGACATAGAGACTCTTATTCTTCATTTCAGGATTTCAATAGCAACAGAAATCCTTTCTCTCAGTGCTGTACAGCTCCCGCCTCGGGCAGCCGTGCGGTGGCCCAGGTGTCCGATCTCTGCGGACCCGGCTTTTGCATTTTATTTCCTTTTTAATTATCATTTAATTTGCTCATTATTATTTTTTTTTCAGATCCACGGACACTTTGTTGTGGCCTTCAATAAACATCTAATTGGTTTCACAACAAAGTGAGTTGTCTGGTTTTTGACAATAACAGTGCAAAAAAAAAGTATAGCATGTGTGATTTGAGTTTTTTTTTTCACGAGAAGCAATTGACACTACTTTTACATTTATATTTTTGAGGTTTTATAATTATTAGATGCATGGTTTTAACTTGTTTTTAGTGGAAACTGATATACTATATTTTCAGGTTGTTTCAGGGAAGAACGGCTTTTTTTTAAAGTTAGACATCATAAAAAACTTTATTTCATCAAGCTTAAAATTTTCTGCTTTTTGAGTTAGTTACCACATACATACTACTTCATTTTAATTTTACAGAAGGAATTATGTATATATATATATGTATGTATGTATATATACATGCGTATATACATCTCTGCTAGCATAACAAAGTAAAAAGGTGGGGGGGACTTCACAGCAGAACAATGTGTAACAGCTGCCTTCCTTTCTCTCAGGAAAGATATAAAGGATTGTTTTCCCTTTTACAGTGATCCCTTAAGTCATGGCAACCTTCTCCAGTTGCCATTAATTCGACACCCTGACAACTTAAAGACAACGGCAGCACATCAGATCTAAAAGGAATTGTGTCTAATTTTCTCTGCTAATGCATTGTATCTGCAGAACTGATACTAAAGGTAATTCTGCACATCATGTCTTGAAACCAGATACCAGGAGGGAATGATGAACAAATTGAAACCTCTTGTGGGAAAGAATTTGACCAAATCCTAGCATTCCGTAGACCATTCACATGAAATTGATAAGACTATTGTAAATCACTCCAGTGACTTTGAAGAGATGAAAGATATAGACCTGCAATAGTAAATAAGCAATAGGAAAGGAGATATTACTATGGGAAAAAGCTAAGTTAATATTTGTGTTTTTCAGGGAAGATTGCAAATAACAAAACTGGCTTTTAAAATAAATATATGCTAATAGTTTTCACAACTGTTTCTTCCTCCTCAGCTTTATTTTAAGCACTGCAATTTCTACAAACATTAATTACAAAGAAGGCTAAAAGTAATATTTTGTGTTCAGCAACATGTCTTTTTTTTTCAATTAGACCTCTCTCTACATTCCCATACGAAAAAGGAATTGGCTTTTTCTTTTAATAGAGAACATGGAAAACTATTTACAGCCTCACTCTTGTCTCAGAACTGAAATACAGATGAGGCATCCTGAAATAAATACCTCTGTGATGGCCTTCACTGTTCTGCCTACTTTTAATCTCTTTGTAGCTTTTCAGCATAATTAAGAACAGTAGCTGCTAGTTGCCTCACAGGCTGGATCCAGAAGCCAAGAGAGTGCAGAATGCTTTGAGGTACACCTTACCCTAGGAGCAAGGTAGTCTGCAAATCATTTGATCATTAAGATAGAGGAAAGTGGGGAAGGTGGGGAAGGGGTAAAATGATGGCATTGCTGTTCATTCTACACCCTATACCATCATGTTACAAGCCTTCAGAGAAAGATTTTGTTTGCTCTATGTTCAGAATTCAACACTGATACAAATAAGGACTTGATATCATCAAGAATCTCAGTTTATGTGCTTGGTGTGGCTTGGTTTGTTTTGATTTTGGGTGGGGAAGAGGGAAAAAAAAAAGGATGTAAGAAAGGTAATATTAGCATTCTGCATATTTAAAATACTTTCAGTGTTCTAAATAAAAGATTTCCTGTAAATTTCCATAAAGTGTTATAAAACTTTAACTTAAAACATGTAGCTTCTTAAAATGCAAATTAATTTAGAGATTTGCTGTGCTTGAGGTAAACTAGTGGTATGCAAGGTTCTGGTATAGTTCAATTGGGGTGCACAGAAGACTGTTCATTAAATAGCCAGAAAAGAAACAAGTGGCAAATACAGCCAGGTACCTCTAACAATCACTTTCCTTTTCTGAAAATGATGAACTAAGTTTTCAATTAGTAAAAAGTGTTTTTTTTAAATAAGAATCACAATTTTTTTGTGTCATAATTCTTATTTACTATATACAAGTGAAGCCACGTTCTGTTGTTTAGCACCATTTTTAACACTCTGTGTAGCACATTACTGAAAAAACCCACAAAATTGGTTGTAGCCTAATAACTTTTACTTGATTCATGCTTACAGTAATACATATTTTCTATTAAGTGGGTATCTTTTTCCTTAGGGAAAAAAAATGTTATTTCTAATTGAAATGAGTAAAATATATCTCTCACCTAATTTCTGGAATTCAGAAATACGTATTTACATTGCAAATGGTAAAGGTCAGTTTGCTTAGATGATTCCCTGGGTTCCTTAGATATCACTTCTTCCTTTGTTGCATGTTTTCATAGTCAATCACATTACACTGTGGTTTTTAGTAATATTTCTCAAAATTCCTCATGTGATTTCCCATGAAAAGGGAGGATCTAATTGGATTTTTAATCCTTAGCTAATCAAGCAAGACATTGCATATACTGTTTTAGGTAGAAACTGAGAAGTTCTTTCCACTGCCCTATTATAACAAGACAAGTTTGGATGTAACTTGAAGCAGTAGAAAAATAACAAGGTAAATTCCCAATACTGTATAGATGTTACATGAAAACAATACTCTCCTTTCTTTAAACTGCAGCCAGTGCATAGCCTTTGATGAAGCTCTGGAATAATGGAGTGCCATGGGCTATTTTCTTCTGGTTTCTATAGCTCAATACAGGGCTTGTCTCTTCTGTTTGTTTTCAGCTAATTGCCTCAAGATCTAATAAGTTAGTGATGATGTATGCTGAGCACCAGTGACCCCTTGCCAAAAGAAATATTATGTCGCACCAAAGTTTAAGGAGCAAGGTTTTTATCAGCCAAATATCTTTTCCCTAAAAGGCTCTAATTCCCACTGTGTAGGTTGTAAGTGGCGTCCATGATTGCATTGGTTCTTTTAAATGGCTAAGACAGAAATAATACTTGAGGGGAAAATCCACTGCGGAGGCCAAATGCTAACCTACATGTGTGCTCTTACTTATTGCTGCAAGGCTTGGATATTTGTTATTCAGCATACCCCAAGGAAAAAAAAAACACTTAAGAAGTGATCAATTTAAGAGAACATTCAACTTAAATTAGATGTTTGCTCAGGTTTTTCTCTTTGCATAATTTTAATGACCTTATTTTAAATGTTCCTTACTTATTTTCTTCTTCTTAGAGCAAAGATATTCAGGGAAAGCAAAGGTATTAGCAGCTACTATCAATTATACTGAAAGTTAACATATGGAGATAATTAATATAATATTGTTTAGGTAGTTAACTTTTTGATATAGATAACAGCATTGAATAAAATTACACAGATTTAAAGTTAAAATTAATTTTCTTTTTTGAAAAGTAAAACATTGCTCTTGCAAATTTGAGATATACCAGGATTAAATAAATTCCAAGGAATGTTTCTGCTATTCTGCAACTTTTCTTTTATTTTAATGGAAGCAACACCCTCTTTTTAAGATGCTTAAGAACTGGACTTCTATGCAAAAAAAAAAAAAAAAAATAGTAAAAGAAAAAATGAGTATTATAGAAATTACAGGAAAACCAAATAATTTCTTTATATGAGGAGTCATCATCCTGCCTTGTCAAAACAGTTTCTCATATTACAGGGCAGATCCTACAACGGTCTGAGCTTTATAGCACTATTGGTGTTGTCATGTTCCCGAACCTAGTTACCTGGCTGCTCACTGGAAGAGAGAGCCCTCAGCTCAGTGGAAATGCCTGCCATGGGAGTCCCAGAAGTCAGCCTGCTGGCAAGTAACTCCTTCCCTTTGCCAACAGGAGACACTGAGAGCAGGTTGTGCCTTGACCTCAGGGTGAAGCTAAGGAATATTTGCTGGGTTGATCTAACACCTATCTCATCATTTTTTCTCCTCTGCTCGCTTGAACACACCCTGCTGCCCCATCCTTTGCACTACGATGTTTGAGCAACTGTTGAGCTCATTGGTCTCACTGCCTGGCAGAGAACTAACTCCCCAAGAAAAGGAAAAAAACTTGTATTTTCTACCATGTTAGAGAGCTGAACCTGCAGCTCACCAGAAGGAAAGGCCTTGGAGATGGAAGGAGGAGCAGGCATATTTTTTTAAGTTTCAAACTGCTGTGGAGGTGCACCCATGCAAGCCTTCACTGCTTTGGTTCTATCGCCTGCACTCCCTGACTCACCATGCCTGGAACTTTTCATGCAATGGCATTGGCCCAGTTTGGTCCAGTGGTCACCTGTCTTAGAGAACTGATCTCAGTAAAATCTCAGGAAAAAGATTTCTCATTAATGTTTGTTCCACACACCAGGAGGTGTGGGGTATGATCCCATTTCTTTCCTGGAAATGAAGCGATATGGTCTTCCATTTTTCAATGCTCAGGTGAGTGCACAGGCACAGACAGGCTGCAAAGCATTGACAACATGAGCAGGTCACGCCCCCTGATCCAGTCTCTGTTTCGTATGAATGGTGAAACGTGCACTCCATCAGAGACTGGAAGCCAAGTCTAAAATTATTTTGCCTCAGAATTGTGATTTTGTTATTTCTGGTTCCCTAACTAATCTGTTATCCCACACCACATGGTATGCAGCACAAAGAATCAAAACCATGGCTTCTGCACATAAATCATAGGCTTTGGTGCAGACGATCCACAAGAGAAGGGAGAAATGAAACACAGGTGTCCTACATCCTGTGTGTATGCTCTTATCGCGGAGCTGTTGCATAACAGGCGCTGATTCCTATTTGTTGCATTTGTGCCCATTTTGCAGTGGGCCAAATCATTACATGTTCCAGAAAAATATCTACCACTCTGGGTGCAGTAGGTGGAGGAAATATGAGCCTGAAAACTCTCCAATATTACTTGAGTGCCTAAACTGCTGGGGAATCCCCAGAGAAGAGGCAGTTGTTGCAGGGCCCAGGGACAGGCAGTTCGATGTGAAGGCAGCTGAACTCATAAGAAAAAACAAACCTATGGATTTTGGATGGCTCTGGGGTCAGATGGTAAATGAGAAGGAATGTTGATAGTCAATATGTTGGATTTAAGCAAGAAGCTTTTTAAGTCTTATGCCTTTTAGGGCATAGTCAGATGCTGCAGTGTCAGGAGAGAGGTCCAAGAAAAATAATAAACCAAAACATTTAAATTCTAGGTGAGCTGCTAGCAAAACCAAAACAAAAAAAGACAATATTTTATTTAAATTTGCAACTATATCAGATAGTATCAAGAGTTCTTATCTGATTTTAAATGGGAAGTAGGGAAACTTCTGGGATTTATGAATTAATATCAGGAAATTGGTTGAAACTAATGAAAAGTAATGAATAATGTATAATGAAACAACTGAGTGGCCATGACATGATAGTAACAAAGGCGAATTTGCGCACATCACAATTCTCTGCTTTACAAGGAAATAATAGAAATATATTAACTTGCACTTTCATAATAGCTATAACATTGCTTCTATATGATATTTAAGCAGTCATGATGTGAGAGGTCAGGTTCTGCTTTTGGTTGGAAAATAGCTAAAAGTCAGAATCTAGGTATAATGTTTTTTTGGTAGAGAGTAATACATGAATAGCTAGGTATCTCACAGTTCCTTAAGCAATAGTATTTATTATCAGTGGGAAAAGCAAGCACAGTAATTGGGGGGGCTTTCATTTGTCACAGGATTTTTGATCTCCTTATATACTGTGATTGCTCCTACCTTATATATATATATATATATATATTTACAAACACAATTTTCAGTAAGAAAGGGTTAAGAAATGACATGCCAACATTTGCAAATGCCAGTGCTCTTTATATTGGTCAAAATTAGGGAAGACTTTGAGAAGCTTCACAGGGACTTATTGAAGCAAGTTGAGTCGGCAGTTTGATGGTAGTTAAGAGCCAGTGTCTTCCTAATGAAAAGAAATATACTCTGGAGAGAATAATGTAAAGTCAATGAGATTGATGCATGTGCTTAACTTAAGTGCATATTTGACTGCCTTGCTGAATAAGGATGGCATTACATTCTTAAAGTTAATTCGCTGCTGTAATCATTGAATCTTGAAATCTTAATGATTCTTAACTATTAAAACTATTCCCTGTTTAGAGTAACACTGTATTCTTTTTTCCTTTTTTAGGATATTATGTCATGAAAAAATTTAATCTGATTAGCAATTTATTGTGTGATCACAGAAATGCTGTTAAATAAGAAATTAATATTTTAAAAAATTACATTTTAGAATTTTATCAGCAATTAGTTGCATTGGAAGGGCTAGAGGAATCCCCCCAAAACAGCAGAAATTATTTCAGGGTAAGACATAAAATCCACCTAAATGTCCTATTTTCTAGAGAACACAGTACATGCATTTATTTTTTCTGACACATTATTCCCTCTTGTTTTGGATTAAATGCCCAATATAGCATTTATTTCTTCCATTATTTTATGATAGTGCTAAATATGTATTGTTCCATACTTGAGAACAAGTTGGCAGTATAATATGCTAGCATGAAAGAAATAAAAATATATGTTGCATGCATGAGTCTTGATTATTTGAAACATTGTTTTGTGTAATGTGATTTAACCCCTTTTCTGATTGAGATCATGTTTGCTATTCCCTTTGTTTAAAATATGTCTACGAATTCTATTTCTACTGCAAAAATAAATGATGAATTATTTATATATACCAATTATTTATTATCATTTATGCAAAGCTTGTCATATTATGCATGCATAAGGGGATTAAATCACTGTTAACCCATAATGCCTTTAGGGGCATTATATGATAGGCAAAAGGTTGCTTATGTTTACTATTGTAGATAAACATATACGTTAAGAACATACATATTGTTTATACAAATTGCCAAGTTGAATATCAGTTCTGTTAGGAAAATGAAGTGTTTATTGAGCAATTTGGTTTCTAAATAATGGTCAACTAATCCATTTAATGTACTATACTTTCTCTAGCTTGAAAATATGAGCTTTTTTCAAGTAATGATACTCAAGTTGAATTTAGTTCAAACTTGTTTAATGGAAGTAGTATAAGAATGCACTCAAATCTTTTCTTTTCTTTCATTGTCTCTCCTGAGGCAGTCCCTTCATCAACTAATGATGCATCATTATACTTTACCATTAAAATAAGTCGGCACAAGCTACAATATGTTAAAAGAATGTGTTTTCCTATTATTTCCAATAATCACTATGAAATACAAGGCAAATCCTTAAACAGGTGGAAAGATTGGATGCTGTTGCTTTAAGCAGGTACAAAATGGAAGCACATTTTTTCAGGCTATGGGCCAAAATTATGTTTAGCAGTACAGCAGTAAACACTCCGTATGTTTTGACATCATGCTGTAAAAACAATAAATTATTCTTCTACATTTGCATAGAAATATACTTTTGTCAACTTTGATAAGCAAAAAAATACAAGTCTCTGGTCAAGGTATTCTTGTTCTCATCTTTTCTTCTCCCTCTTTAGAAAGCAACATGTTGGTTCCCTGACCTATCCCATTTCAACTCCCACAGCAGCTCAAATTTTTCTGTTCACTCCAGAACCTACTAGTCCTGAGGATCTGTTGTTTTAGCTGCTGCAGCTTTTTAAAGCCTCCCCTAAGTAGCCAGCAGAAACACACAGCAGCATATCTTGGAACTGAGAAATTGAAAATAACGAGTCCTGTGGCTACAGAGCTGAGGCCAGGTGGTTAACTGATCTTGACCAACTCATCTGAGAGAAAATGTGTGACTGTTATTGTATGTAGATTAGGAAAAGGTCAGGTCAGATAAGCAACATCTTTTCCTAATTTAGACAGACTGTGATGAAATCAAAGATTGCCATTGTCTTCAGCAGAGTTTCTAACTGAACACTGGAGGCTTGATTCATGAAAACCTTCGTTTATCCTTAGCTTCAAACTGGGAAGAAGTCCTCCAGAAAGCAAATTCTTAAGGTTTGGCACACGCCCACCTGCTATGGTTAACCTGTCCTGAAGCCTCACGTAAGCCCTGGAGGTGACTTCCATGCTACAAGCATTCCCAGGGATCCAGAGGCTTCAGCCCTGAATCCGAACCAAGACACTTTATGAAACTCAGCCATACAAGCAGCTTCTTTTTCACATGGCAGATTAGTGCTATTAAATCCCAATTTACACTAAATGCAAGTGTGGCCTTGTTTTAGCCATCTGCAATGAAGCAACACACTTTAAGACTCTCCCCTTGTTTAGGTTGATTTGATATCAGAACAATATGCTGGTTTATACTGACTTATTTTGATTAAAACCAATACAAGTGAGATCAAAATCAAGTCCACTGACTGTAAAAAGCTAAAGAATGTATTAAAAGAAAATGTAGTTGGAGGGCAAGTAAAATCTCTAGCTTGTTTTTTTAATTAATATTTTCTTTTTGTGACATAGCCCCAGGCATCCAAATATATATTCTTCTAATCCCACTTGACCTCAACACAAATGTTTATGCCAAGGGTGTTCTCATGTTCCCAAGACTGGGGTTTAGGATAATGGATTCTACCAAAGGGCATTCTTGCATTTTTCTTCTTTCATTTTCAACCACCTTTCCATCCACGTTTTAATCCTGATTCTCTTCTCTCCCACAGATACGGTCATGCATAATATTCCTACAGATGCTAGACTAAGGGCCATGCCTACTACAATCAGTACTAATGAATGCCTTTTACCTCCTAGCTACTGGGCTGAAGTAAAAGAGGTTCTGTTTCTCTCTGTACATCTGGGTTCTCTGTACATGTTGCTGCTATTTTATTTCTGTTGAATTTCTGATCCATGAGGTCAAATTCATTACTTAATGCAGAAAGAGTAGGAAAGACAAATTTTTAAAATTCATTTGCTGACTGAAATAACAGATTTTGAAAGAAAGAACCTTCTCTTAATTCTTTTTCTTTCAGCTTATGGTATGAATTTTGTAAAAGATAAATCTGAAAAAATGTTGATGTCAGAAGTGAGCAGATTAGAATTTCATTCTGTGTTAATGGAGTCAAAAATGAGCGTACAAGATTTTTGTGTGCAATTCTGATTAATTCTTTGTCTGCCAGAAAGGCAGATCCACACTGAAATTGCATTTATAAAATTAGTCAAACAGCATGCAAAAATTTTGTCGCTGATATTTATTAGTCAAAATAAGCTTTCTTTGAAAATTTGGTCTATGAGAATCCGTAACAAAAAATGAAGATCAAACTTATGGATCTGCAAGCACTTTGAAGGGTTTCCATTTTTATACGATAAAAAAGTGATATTAGTAGTAATATTACTACTAATTGCTTAACTTTAGCTTTACATGTATAAGCTTTTCTGATGCACTACTTTTTACTGTTCAAAGATGTCAAATAAGACCACAATAAAGTGTATTGTTCCAAAGAAAAATGCTTAAAAGTAAAGCCCTTATTAACTTTTTCTGCCAAAGTTTACATTTAGAATTTGTTTTGTTAACACTTGTGATGAAATGTCATTCACTAAATGACATTCACAAAATAACCTTATGCACTTAGATTATTTTTAAGAAAAAAATTGATGTTAAAAGGGAAAGATAAAAAGCAATAAATGTAAAAAATAGGTTTTGTCAAGTACATAGAAGAAGAATTCACAAATTTATTAACTCCTATCACTTTATCACCTTTCTATCACTCTTCTTTGAATCACATTCCTTTGATACAATTTGTATGAGACATTTAACACCAGTATAATTGAAGTCTTTCTATTTATTTGCTAAAAAGAAACATCAGCTAATCAACACAATAGACCCAGAATATGATTGTGGTTTGTCATGATAGATTGCCTTCGTGAGAGCAATGTAGTTTGAGAACAGTAGGAGGGTTAGTTTAGGAGGGCTACTTCTTACCCTTCTAACCCTTTTACTTGGTTTTCTAACTGTAGGAGGGTTAGTTCCACTTTGCAGAAAAATATTAGAGGCAAATTCAACAAATAAATATGGTAACAACAAATAGCTACAATAACTACAAATAACAAATAAAAAATTCAACACCTGAAAAGAAAGTAAAGAATCAAGAAACAAAAGACAAAATACAATTCACTGAGTCAGCAATTGCTTCTGTCTTTTCTTTAAGTCATCCTTACTGGGGATTTCTGATAATGGAGTCTACACTGAAAACTACTGAACTTCACTTTATTTGAACTTGGGACTATTACTCTTCCTAAACTGCTTTTCCAAAATGGATTGGTAATAGGCACTTATAGGAGGTAGTTCCTGGATGTTTCCTCTTTAACAAGGTAAAACATCTAAATATCATAATTTTCTCAGTCACTACCCTGGAATTCTTAAGAATAAACACTTTTAGGTTTTGACAATGGGTTATGGGGGAGAAATAACTTTAAAACTGTTGCAAAATACAAACAGGTTGTAGTATGTAAAACACAATTCCCCATGTAGTTATATACACATACACTGATATTCATTCCCTGAATCTTAAAGTAATTTAAAAGGATAATTAGTGTGTAGTGCCTGAATTGGTTCCTCAGAGGGTTAGTGTCCACCCTGTTTGTCACTGTTTCTTGCCTAATCCTGTCTAATGAGGGTTTATGTTAACATGGCTAAGCACTTGCAGATATGCACTACCAAGCTATCTAAGCTTAGAGAAGACACGCTGTTCAAATGTCACTGCCTTTGGCTATCACGCTATAAGATACTGATTATTGCTTATTACGTTTTATATTCAAAAAGCTGCCATTTGTGCTTGTTTGTAGGCCCTTGTGGTTCTTGCACAGGTAACAAGCGATGTCTGTGTTTTTCCTAGAGTTACACTTTTAATTTCCTTATTCTTCTGTTAAGAATTCTCTCAGTGAGATGAAATACTTTTGATTTACTGCTTTAAAGCACTTAGAGCAAGTTAAGTGGAACTGCATTGAAAATCACACTAAAGTTTAAACATTGGCAAATATGTGTATATTCTACATATGTTGGGGAGTTGAGCTGTGTTTGGGGGGGTTGGTTTGCTTTTTTTTAATCAGCTTGCTGTCACCTCATGAGAGTATTTCAGTATTAAATATTAGTTCTGGTTTTTCGGGTCTGGGCTAGCGGTTTTCATTTCAAAGAAAAAAAAATTACTTCTTTTTACTCTTTTTTCCTGTTTTAGAGGCTACCAGACCCTGTAGAGCATTAAACATCACAGTCAGACCTTTTCTCTCTGGCTAGTTGTGATTATCCTTTGCAGGTAGGAAGGCATCCTACTAGAGTCTGAAACTAGAGGTCAGTCTTCAGATCTGAGATTTGCTTCGAGTCTTTTTTTTCATTTCAGAAAGGTGAAGATCTGCTCCTGTTATAATTGCCTACATTAGCTGCTAGAAAGCAGTCTCGGGAGTGCACCCGAGCAGCTGACTCGCATGTACTCCCCCATGCACACTGTTGCCTGTCAGGTTGCCTAGGGCCAGCCTGCAGGCAGCCCATGAGCAGCCTGTTTGGGCATGTCTGGAGCTGCACTCGGCTACCAGGCACACTGAGGATGGAAGGTCCTGACCACTGACTCCCCTCCAAACGCAGCACAGATATATCAGGGAGGTCCCTGACACCAGTTCAATGCCAGGCATGGCTGCTGGGTAACCCTTGCCTTCCAAAGGGAGAATTCTCCTGCGTGCCGAATTGCCCTGCCCACGAGCAAGCACAGCTCGTGCAGAGGGGATCCACCTGGAGTGCCATCACTGAAGGCAAAGCAAAAGGAGGGCAATGAGGCAGCAGCACCAGAACCCCTAGACCTTTGTCCTGGCTGGGATTGGGGCTGGCTTCCACTTGCTAAGTTCCCCCTGTTCCTTGCCTTAAAACCTTGAGCAGCTCTGTTTACTGTCAGTGAAGTGGATATCATTGTGATTCACTGAATTCACAGTGCATGGATTTGTACATATGCGCTTAAGTCAAGCCCATAATCCCAAAATAAATTAGCCTGAGTGCTTACATTTTCAACCAGCTAAGTCTTTGCGTGTAGCACTGGTTTCTACTGTTGTAATAGATATAAAATATAGTTGTACGTCAGAGTTTAATAGGGAACTTCGTGAAACTCCACAGTTTCTCTTTCCACTGCAGAGTAGTGTTGCTGTGGCTGAGTCGTGCATGCCAACATTTTGCTTGGTTTCACCATGTGTGTCACTTAAAAATTGGCATGGCAGCAGTATCCAATTAAATTCAGCTGAGGAGCGCTGCAAAGCTTTCTGAATTTTTCTGTCCCTTTCCACAACTGTGTTAAAAACAAACTGTATAATGAAATATGAAAGAGAATTTACTGATGAATCTTCTATTCTAAAACATCCTAGTTAAAGTAGACATAACTACAAAGTGGGAAATATCAGTATAATTTACCAGATAATGACAATTTCATTTTCTCTATTACAGTATTTTTCCTTGGCTACACTACATTCATTACATGTGATGTAGTTTTGAGACCTACGTGAAAAGAATTCTAGACAAAACTCCTTATCTCATTTTTGTGGGTTGGTTTTTGTGGAGGTTTTTGTGTTTCAGAAGATGGAATATTCTTAGACAACTAGTCTAAACAGAAATTCAGTTTAGAATGATCCTACAGAAAAGTAATAATTATCTCAAACTAAAGCCGACATCACTATAATTGTTACAGTGGTAAAGTAGTTCACCTTTGTAACTATCAACAAGACAATAACAATGAGCCTGGTATCAGCAGAACATTCATGTTGTGCCTGATAGAGTGGTCACCCTGGCAGCATCTTGTCTCTGGCAATGACTTAGGGATGCTCAGGAAAAGAAATGAGCCAACTCTGAGATAACTTCTATCTATGGAACCACTCATCCTCTAGAGACCAGTGGTTTGCTGAGTTAGACCTGAGTATGCACAACGTGTTCACAAGTCCTTCAGAGTGCTTATCTGGAATAAATGTGTCCTTTCTGAATCTGTTAATACTTTTGGTTTCCTTAGGATCAGTAATGTGGCAAAAAAAGATTTGCAATCAGAATAAGAGTACAAATTCACTGCCAGAAAATTTCTAGTTCTCACACTAAAACATTTGAGTGCAAGCTATAGTATTTTATAGTATAGTATTTTATAGTATGGGATGCTAACATTGTATGTGAAAAGTAGAGTTGCTTGCCTACCAGATGGGTGTGTGGGCAAGGAGGATTCAACACATTGAAACATTTCTGGTACACTTAGCTTCCATCTCTTCTTCAAACTGGAAGATTATTTTTAAGGAGTGAGACCATTTTTCTTTTGGCTACTGTCTGGAAACAGATGTCTTTCAGCAATGACTTCACAACTGTTTCCCAAATCATGCACCGCAATGTAAGGAAAGAAATAACTGGCTATATGTAAGGACGGAAATCTATTGAGAAAATTTCCCAAGAATATGCCTCTACATCCTTTACGTGTTACCAACTGTGCATTTGGTTTCCTCAGAAGATAACTACCGTGTCCCCAATTCCCAGAGTGTTACACCTACTAGATGGAAAATAGCTTCCTCAGCTGCCAGAGCTCATCCCTGCTAGACAAAAGTTAAGAGTCCCATCGAGCTTGCTTGGGCTAGCAGCCACATAGGCTATTTTCTGCTGTATCAGTCCTGCAGTGACTTGTAATTACTGAAAGCTGAATCCGGTCCATTTTTAATTTATTTAAATCACTTAATTTCATTATATCATAGACAAATTACAGGAACTGGTACTGTTTTGGCCACACAAAATTGTCTGTGGCCAAGATGTACAATGATTCTCTAATTTGTCTCCAAGGGAATTTAATTAATTGTGAAGTGGGCAATATGGCAAACATTGGAATTTGTATTAATCATTAGCTCAGTAAAAAGTTCAATTCCTCCTCCACTCATCCTGACCAGAAAGAACCAGAAGGCTGTTGCAGAACAAAGGTACAAGCTCTTTTGCAGCTGCTCCTTCTGCATTAGTGACATTCACAGTTCTGATTTCTACTACATAAGGTCATTTATCAGTAAAATGTGCACCAGGATTGATCCACTGGTCCAGTTAGCCTTCCAAGCACCCGAAATATAAAAGCAGTTGATTTTTGCTGTTCCACAATGTCCCCAGCAAATCAATTTATTCCTTCATCTTGCCACACAAAGAAGTCCCATTGGGACTTCAGAGGAGAAGGAGCAGAAAAAAAGAGAAAGGGCAAAACAGGGACATACCATAATCACAAGAGGTAACCTTGGACTGTTAGAGATTATTTTAAAGCCATGATTTTTGAGTGAAAATCTATCTTTACAATGAACATTTCACACAGTAATTGACAAATTCAGCAGCAATTTCACACAGTTCTAGTCATCAGTCATTTGAAATGTACAACTACAGTATTCTACTGCTAATGAGTTTCAAGTGCATAATAAGTCAATTTGATTGACAGGCCTTGACCAATAGTAAAGTCAATTTTTACTGTTGAAATAATTGTTTCTCCTATTGTATATATTAATTAATTTTAACTGTGGAAAAATAATCATGTTTTAGCACCCTGATAGTCATAAAACAAACATGCTATCACTTCTAGGCATATGCTCTTAAAATAAGCTTTTAAACGGTTCTCTTTAGTGAGTGTACGTATGAATTTAGACTTGTCAAGACAAACAGGTTTATGCAACCAACTAAAAAGTCAGTAATCTACCTACCAGGTTTGCATGTGCTGCTTAAATAGATTGTGTTTGCAAATGAGTTTTGCAACTCTAAGAGTACAGATGAAGATTCAAGGCTGGATTGAAGTCTCTTTAAAACCTTATCCTGAGTGTGATATATTTAATAAAGCTGAATTTCCTGGGGAAGATGAAGTATGGAAACTATATCATGCATTCCAGTAATTTCCATGGTAGGATTCTCAATAGCACACAATAAGGACTGAAAATCAGATTGCTTCAGCGAGGAATTTTATCCTACATCTGAAGCTTTAAGCAAATAATATTGCTACTCCAGACATTCTCTTGACTGCAAGACAGAGAATAGTTAGCCAGAACAAACCAGAGAAATCTAGAGAAATAAGTCTAATAGCGCTATGTGATTAAAGCATTTCTTGAAAATTGAGTCTGGATTTCTTCTTTACTAATTTTCACAAAAAAAAACCCCAGGAAAATAATTTTCAAGATATGTGAAACACATAATGAATAAAAGAAAGTGGACAGGTTAAATTAAGATGACTGACCAAGAAAGTTGATGACATCCTAAAGATCTATAAGTACACAGAAATTTAATTCTGACACCACTCTAGCTATAGTTATGTTTTTTGGAGGTAATTGGAAGGTTTACAATGAAACACATTTTGATGGGACACTAAGGCAGTATTCACTTTAGTGCCAACACTGCTTCCAATTTTCCTTTAAAGAATAGACAAACGGCTTACTTTGGTTCAACTTCACTGGAGCTGAATTAAAATATAGTTTAACACCAGTATTTTATTTTGAATCTGTCTACTTGAGGACTGTATATTTGATCCGGTAAACAGATTTCAGTGAGGAAGAGTTGCAGAATTCTGACCTCATATAAAGGACATGTACACATGAATAATACAAAGATAAATTTCAGTGTCACTCAGAAATAAATTTCACTCAGCAAAAATGGTCTGCATACTTAGGAGTTAATATCTGGGTGCTGTTTGCCAAATATTCTTCCAGGTTCAGCGTTTTCATGGTAAGTGTTGGGGTTTTGGGAATTCACCTTCTGGGTGGGCCTT
>VZTI01000467.1:1925764-2007942 GCA_013397865.1 Struthidea cinerea
TTTTTTTTTTTTTTTGCCAAATGTCTTGCCTCAGGGAGAGATAAATCAGTGATTTAGGGGCCATGAATTACACTCTTCATGCCCCTTGCTTTGACTAGCAACTTCACAAATCCTTGACTGTTTATCTTGACACTCATGTCCAAGTGCCATGGCAATTTTTCTTTTCTTTTTTTACTGCATTCATTTGAATTGTTGTCATGGGTCTGGGGGGGCAATGGACAGTATTTTTCTGCAGCTGAGGAATTTCTTTCTACTTTAAAGGTGAAACAGCATTTAAATAAGATACTGACATTAAGCTGATGCTTACAGAACTCCTGTTGTCATGTTGTCCAACAAATGAGTAGATGTAAATTACAAGGAATAGGTTTGATATTACTTTCTTTAATAAAAAATTATGGCATCAAATCAAAAATTACTGGAATCAATCTAAATAATAACCTTCCATCAAATTAAGTTCAACAAAGTATCAGTAGTTTTATAATTATATTAATGTGTATGTGGCTTCAGCCTGACTGGGAAAAAAAAGATCACCAGCAAAGTGCAAGTAAAAGTTTTCAAACTCTGCAATTCCAGGCACTCATGGAACCCTTTTTCCCAGGGAAGTGGATGGAGGCTGGGGCAAGGTCTGCTTCAGTGCTCCCTCTGCTGCCTTGCTCCCGGCTGAGGCAGTGGGATGAGCTCTGCCCCGATAGACCTGGGAGAGCTCCCAGCAGTCCTGGCTCCTGGCTCACAGGAAGCCCACTGGGCATCCTTACCGGTACCTCTAAAGGAAAACCGAGTATTTAGCAAACAGTATTGCTGTTTGCTGTAGTAAGGGATGGATCACTTAAAATGTTCACAGATTTCTTCTTAAACAAGAACAGGGAAGCAGTGGTAGGAAATACTCCTTCTGCTTGATATGATCAGTCTTTCCATGGGCTGAGAGCAGAATGGGTAAATGGTCAACCTTTTGTACTCTTCCAACACAGGGAGACCTCTAAGCGGATCTCTAGGCGGTCCATGTAGAATTTTGGAGGGTGGCTCTCTAAGGAGGTTAAGAGATCATTATATGAAAGCTATATTCCTAATATGTCTGAATAAACTTTTCATAAATGTATCATGTAACTCAATATATTGTACTTACAAATGCAAAAGCACAATATATTTCAAAAATTAGGTTGGTTTATTGGCTTATGCAAACTGGATAAGTATTTGAATCTTGGCTCACTAATTCTCTGAAGAAAGAACAGCATTTTGTGGTACCCTGTGTGTAATAACAAAAAATCTCTTAATATTTTAAAAGAGTTTTCGTTCTCAATTCCCCTCTGCCATTGGAAAAAATCAATTAATCTCTAAAGATATTTTTAAAAAAGAAATATTTTGCAATGTTTCAATATCTAAACTGTATAATGTTTACTCATGAGCAAGAGAAAAGGTGCAGGATGATGGCTAAAATGTGTGTGTACATAGATATACAAACACTCTCTTTTAGCCAATCACATGGAAGTACATACACATGTATATATGCATGTGTGCTTATATACATATTATACATGTATATGCACATTTCAAATACATATTTTTAAAGACTCATATAATTTGGATTTCTTTTCTTCATTGCTATTTGCTGTTCTGGTGAACCTGCACAACTGCTATACACTCTGCGATGGACAACACAGAACACAACTCTGCTCTTACACATCAGTGTTGTTCTTTTTCTTTTTTTTTTCATTCCTCTTTTTTAATTCCACAAAGAATGCTGCCTTCAGTGAAAACCTTTAATCCTCGTGTCCTATAGCATTTATGGCAAGAAGTGAGGTCTATTTAGAGAGGCATTTCAATTCCCCCTCCGGCCAAAAGAAAAACATGTTATTTCTAATGCCAGCATTGTGGCCTCATATGCTAGGAAACTAGTGACATTTTGACATAGTCAGGGACAGTTCTGAATTACGTGGTGCTGCTGTTCATAACATAAACTGGAGCTTAAGCACTTAGAGAGCCTTCTCTATATCTGTAACCTTGTTTCTTTGCCAGACAAGTGACTGTCTGCAGGGAATGCAGCAACACTGATGTAGTATTTGAGCTAGGCTGCACAGTGTGTTTTCTGGGTTACCCCATTGCTATGCGCCAGCACTGGCCAACTTCATCATCTGAGCAATTCAAATGCAGCCATCGTGCTGGGAATACATCACGTACTGGCTCAAGGACTCAACCACCAACTGTAAGGCATTTGAGCCAAAAGTGGTCAGTCAGTGCTGCACTGTCGTGGTCACCTTGCAACCCAGAAACATGCCTGGCCTGGCCCCAAGCTCAGGGGGAAAGACTGCGGGAAGAAGCACTGCCATGTTCTGGCTGTGAGATCCTCATTTCTAATCTCTTCTAGAGATTTTGTCTTACAGCAAATAAGAAGATTTTAGCGTGCATGCTCGGTGGATCAAAATGTTATTGAAGAGCTTGTAGGTTCATCACTTTTCTGTAAATAACATAAAAAAGCATCTTAGTGTGGATATAGCAATGTATACACAGATTGTATTGCCCTCTCCATTAGCAATACCTAGTGCTACCAATGGGCTGCCTCCTCTTTACACATGCCTCAGCTGTAGAGTGTTCTTTTAATTTTTTCTTTATATTCTGACCTTGAGGTAATTTGGTGAATGAAAAAATACCTTCCTTTCTTTTCACAGCTTTTACTGTTTGAAAATCTATGTACAACACTAGATCCATAAACCTGATAGGACAGCTTGTTTAGAAAACATTAAATACCTCCCAGTAAGGTTCAAGTACATTGAATTTATACAAATATTGCATCTGGATACCTGAAGTACTCATTGCATCTCCTGGAGTACTTCGCCGGGCTTTCATTTCCTGGGCAACTCAATCTCTGCATCATCTCCAATGTATTCTAAAACAAGACTGGACTACATAGTCCGTTGGACTGCAGCATTTTAAAATTTCCTAACCTTAATCTTAATATCTTTATTTTATTGAAAAATATGAAATAGCAGCAAATCACATACATTTTATCCTAAGTGCACAGCAGGCCCAGCAGACTTTCACAGTTCATTGGACACCTTTAAGGACCAGGGAGCAATTGTCTAAGCAATCTCCAGGCAGATACACTGCTTTCGTATTTTAAACAAAATCTCACGTTTGAACAGGATAAATTTCTTCAAAATATATTATGGTAAATAATATATTTTGAAGAAGTTCCTCTACTAACATGGTGCTGTAGCCAAGGCAGACAAGAACAGTTCCTCACCACAAACACGCTACAAATAAATGCAGGCAGAGAGAACCGAGGTAAGGAAGGAAGTTTTTCTCAATGGACAAGGCTCTTGGATTATTTGTATGACCTGATAATTCTGGGGAGTAAACTGTGCTTGTGTCAAGAACAAAAATTCTAGTTAGTTTTGTTTGGGGTGGTTGTTTGTTTATTTCTTTGCCCACTTTGCTCTGATTTTGATGAAAAGTAATAAAACTGCATAGTAATGGAGGATGATAATCTGTATTCTGCAGGAAATGGGTATACACAAAAAAATAGCAATGTAAGCAAAGCTAGGATGACCATCCTATTATATAGGTTTAAATGGTGTACTTCTTTAGGTGTATATGGGTTTTGGTATTTATGTGTTTATTCTTCTCCTAGATTTACTAATTTTTATCAATTTTAACATACTTTAGAAGTAATTCAGACATAGAACTATTTCATATGATGTTTTTATCACATTAGATTATATTACAGTATTTCAAATATACCAAAGTATCTCCAAATATTTGCTGCTGTTTTAATCAAAATATATCATTGACTGGAAGAAATTACTTGATATAACTGCCCTCTTCTTGACTTGGTGTCTCAGTAGAAAATGATATTTGATGTTTGATAAGTGATGAAGTTTTTGGTTTTTTACATGCAGAGTCTTGTTATCAAAAAGCCTGGACATAATCAATTCATAGATATTTTTTCTCTGCATGCATGGGAGAGAAATCATACACCAAGTTCTCTTTTCCACCCATTAAAAAAAGAATATTTTTAAGTGTCAGGGGGTCCAATCACTTTAATTTTAATATATCAGTACCATAATTCAGCTTTGTATTTAATAAAAATGCCTGTATTAAGTATTGTAATATTTGTCCTTTTCAGGTAAAGTAATTTTAGATATGTTCTTCAAGCCTCACTTTCTAGGGTTCTCAGCTTTAGTATGTGCAATGCTTTATAAGAAGGGAAAATAAAACCCATTTGATACTTAAACAAAATTTTGAAAACTTTTAGAGATGTGTAAGGATCTTTGGCAAAAGCAGAGAATTTCACTGAGGCTTCCAGTGACTGAATAAATTCTTAAGAAAGTGCATCCAGATTCTGAAAGAGGCAAATGAAATGGCTGGTAAATGTCATGATTGTAAAATCTTTTTATACAACAACCAATTACAAGTTCTTTAATTACTCATTTGTGCTCCAGAAAGGGTGGATTTATGTTTCCTTAAAACCATAATTATCTTGTCTTCATTCCTGACAGTAAGTATATTGTGTAATATGAGCTCACACTGTGGGAATATGAACATTCAACTTTCTGGGTTATGATTTATACAGTAAATGAAGTATGTTTTCCTGATTAAAATAGCAAGAATTTTAATCACATGCATTACTATCTAGGCCACTTAGACTAGAAAAGAAATTATGTTAGGTTGGATTTGTATTGCAAAGAAGACACATAGATGACCCTCTGGTTCAAAAAGATTTTGTTAGATAGACTTCACAACTTTATGCCTGTTTGCTAAACCACAGATTTATTTTTCTCCTTCCAGGCCATAATTACAAGGTTTATCCAATGGTGGTACAAAAAAAATCATAAGGGGTTTCTTGATTTCAAATAGAAGAAATAATAAAGTGACCATTCTTGTAAATTTAGAATTAAAGTAAATGATTCCTCAGACAACTTATTATCAAGATAAATACCTCACTTTCATGGTTATTTACTCATCAAAATCAGAGCTTTTATCAGTATATGCTGTCATTAGTAGACATGGCATTTCCAGAGATTTTTGCAGGGAAAATCATAAGCAGCTACCATGAAGTATTATATTCTAAAAGGGAGTGAAGTACATATTTGAGATTAGTATGAAAGTTCTAGCTTTAATAAAGGTAATAATATTTTAAAAACTGACTTATAAAGAGGGGAAAATAAGGAGACGTTGTTTCTTTTGTCTTTTTATTTACTCCAAAAGCCTATTTCAGGATAATGATGACATTCTTGACAGTACTTGAGTATGTTTATATCTTAAATCCTGATCTTTTCCTTACTTTTGTAGCCAGCCAAGGAGTTGAAGCATAAATTTATTAAAGAACATAAAATTCAGAATTATTACCATTTCAGAGGACTCAAAATAAACCCATCCTCTCTCTTCCTTAAATTCTTACTTTAAAAAAAAATAATTTAAATAAAAGTCAGAAGAAATGATGCTTTAAAATGCAAAGAGAGGAACCCTTCACTGGTATTGTTTTTTCATCACATTTCACTTTTGAACAAAGGCCCTCGAGAAGAAGAGGGTAGGGAGTGCAGGGTTATGGATGTCTGTGGCCTGTGAATTAAGGAAGAGGCTGGAGGGACTAGAAGAAGCATTGGTGTCAAGACAGAAAGGAAAACTTACAGGGAAGACTGAGAAATATACAATGAAGCTTTGTTGCTTTCAAGTCAATGAAGTAATCTAACAGCTTTCAACAGTTACGTATCTTGCATAAACAATAGCTCAGCACATCCAGCCTTCTCATAGTCCTAAACCTCAGCCTTACTGGCAGGGAAAGCTGTCTCAGCTGCAGGATCTCTCCTGCTGGAAGAGGTTGCAAAATGGTTGCACAATTGTAAAACACGGAATTGGCAAAGGTGTTGCTTATGACTGGAGACAAGTTACTAAATAATAGCATTTGCTTTGGTATATATTGGGTTTTGCAGTGAGAACACCACAGCTTAGGTGTCATCAAAGTTTGGAAGCTTAACAAACCAGCTTGGTAGTTGAGCAAAGAGGCAGCTGAAGGAGACGAGTGCATGCAAACAGCTGAATGATAAGGACTATAATGAAAGAAGCTCAATACATTATCCACCAGACTTCAGTGAGAACCTTGTAAAATAGAAGAGAATTTGCAACACTGAGCCATGCAGGGACAGGCAGGTTATTAGAGGGAGAGCAATTGTTCAGGTAATTGTGGTAGCACTTGGCTAAATCTAACAGAATAACAAATATTCTGTTAAATATATATATATATTTTTTTTTTTTTTTTGCCTTGGTGGATGAGCTGCAGCCTGGTCTTTTTCAAGGCTCTCATGAATGGCTGTGTTCCTTGTTCTCTTGGTAGATTAATTAATTACAGTGACTCTGACGATTATGGTTTTCTCTGTCTCCAATACCATTTTCCAGCCAAGGGTTATCCCATGCTCTCATAATTCCTGTGCAAGCCTAGCAGGAAAGTAGCTATGAAATAGTGAGCAGGATTTTAGGTTCCCACCTAGTGAAGAAATCAGCAAATTTCTGTTTGAGCCACCATTGGTATAATTGCAACAGTTTAGATAATGGTCAAGATGGTTTGGGAATGGGAAAATAATCAATAGAAGTATGCATTCTGATGATAATACACACAGAAACTTATGTCAATGCTAATAAAGGGGTCTGACCACCATCAGTGTGGTATATAACTCCTTAAACTGGGAGACTTGCCATTAACTTGCCTGCCGGAAATTACCACACCAGGTAGCAGAAGAATATTCAGAGACATTTTTATAAATTCTCATGGAAACATATTTAATACTATATTTTCAAAGTTGTAATGACTTCTAGAGAAAAAAAAAATCTATAAAAATGTATTTTTAAAAACTTGGAAATGTGGCATGTAGAATATTTAGTGGTGTAAATCATGCCAATAGAGTGTGTGTGTGAGTTTCACTCACTCTCCAAGTGCCATAAGTTTTCCATTGGTGCCCACTCAGTTGACTGAAGTGAAATTTACGAAAAAGGCTCAAAATTGGTCACATACAAGTCACTTCCTCTCCAGTCCTTTGATGTTCATGGTGTGTTTGGGTATCTGAAAAGCAAAAACCTTTGGAAAAGGTACACAGGTACAGCAGCACTCCAATTCAAAACATGACTGCAAACACAGAATCAATTCAGCTATTTAAGTAAGAACATGACATACAGTTCATATGACTTCAGAGGGAAAATGTAAATAGGATTAAGAGATGAAAAGCAGTAAGGAATGGAAATTGGGTGCTGGATACAGTAGAACTCAATAAGGAAAGATGTTTCCATGTGAACAGTAGGAAATGGTTAATCTGCTGCAGTTATGATACTTCCAAAACTCTGTACTTTGCACTCCTATCTCATCACGTAATATATCCTCTGAGATGTATCATACCAACACAAGTATTTCAATGTGCCAAAAATGAGCTTGGTGTGGACTAATTCCCTCACCTACATCCCCGTGAAGCTTTAGAAAGAAGCACTTATGGAACTGGTATGTGAACTGCCCTGATGAAGTATTTAAGATAATTTTACAAAGCAGTTGGAAGCATGCTCTGTCCTGAGGGCATCAGATCTTATGTGGCAGTGCTCACATAATTATACTAAGATGGATTGCCATATCATTCCCTAGGCCTCTGCCTGGAATAAATCCCACATCCAGCTAGAGAAAGAAAAATGCGACTTGCAGGACTGGCATGAATCTTATTACATCCCAGAACTCTAAAGAGAGACCCAAACCTTTTCAATCACTGATTTCTTTTAAGTGTCACTCAATTCTAGCCTTGTCAGAAAATACTAGTGATACCCACATTAAAAAAAAAAATGTCGCTGAGATATTACTTTGGAGTTGAGCTGTCCCCTGAAATTACCTGTCCCACATCTCTGGTATTCCTTAAATTGACTGGTTAGACTTAAATTAATGACATCACACCTATAATTCTGTGACTTTTCCTCAATGTGAGGTACTGCTGCATTTTCTGAGGCTGAGGTTACTGTATTTACACCCGACTCCACAAATACGTTTTGACAAATTACCACCAAAGCTTTGGTGACAATGGCAAAAATGTGTTGCATAGTTACGGCTTCAAAGTTGCAAGTATGGATTCAAAGCCAGATATAAGTATGAGATCCTTGCAAAAAAAGGTACCTCTCACATGCTTAAGAGACAGTTTACAGATAAAAAGCTGTACTAATTAAAACTCTATTTCTGTACAGTCACAGAATTCAAATTAAAAATTACCATCTCTCAAAATGGATAGAGATGGAATGTACAGGACGACACTCAGGTTGTAACTTGAGTTTACTCTTCAGCACATAGGAATTGTCAGAACCTGGGTCCTGGCTGGTGTTCCAAGAAAAGAGGCCAAAGACTAAACAGGACTGAGAACAGATTCTTTGTTCCCTGTAAATAGACAGGGTGCAGGCTGCTGAAACAGTTTAAGATTGCTGATAATAATCAGCATTGTCATGCTCAAAGAATGAGTCACTTAATTCTCCAGGTATGCCAAGCACCTTTGACAGTTCCACTGGAGCTGGATGTGTTGTGCAGAACTGCACCAAATGCAGGCACACTTCTGGATGGATCTGTTCATAAAACTGGGAAGAAAAGTCTATGAGAAAGAAGACCAAGACATTAATAAATCTGTATTTCTTTCCATATTTTAAATTGTGAAAATTTAGACTGCATAATTTTAGAACTCCTTCCTTTTTAAAACTCTTTGCCTTCTGCTATGACAGAAGTTACTGAGAGAATTTTTTGTGATTTTGCCTTCGGTTCTACTTTTCTAACAGTAACAAAATAGACAATTAGTGTTGTGCAGAATTTTTCCTGTTCCTTTATTATATTTTTAGAAGTGACTAAAGCCTTCTTCTAAAAGACTAAAGCCTAAAGGTTTTCTTGAAAACATTAACACTATCTATGGAACATATTTAAGATAAAAAGATCGTATTAAATATATTTCTACAGTGAAATAATACTGTAAAGAAGAAAGAAATAAGAATATTGTTTTCTAAAAATAGGAGCCTTACAAAAATATTATCTCTGTCCTCATCTTACTTTCTCTCCTCAGCACAATTATATCCCACCTACAACCAGTATTCTCCCCCCATCTTTCAAATATGACTTTTATATCTGAACGACCATCAAAAGTGACTAGGAAAGACATATTTCTCAGTTGTAGTACATCAATTTGTTCCTTTTTTGATGCTGATGAAAGCATGATCAGTCTTGTCTGTACATGTTTGTTCCAGCAACCCTCTTAAGGAGGGTGGATCTGGCTCCTGCCTCTATGGTGCAGGTCCTACAGTGTGGTGCTCTCTGATGGGGCAGACTTGGAGAGCCCGGCAAAGTCATCACTCCACTGGGTAGAGCTGTTACATTTTTGCTGAACAGTGCAGCGCTGTGGAAGAATATTCATTTGTGTCCTTTTTAGGCAGTACTAATTGGTCTGTGAGGAGTGCAACACTGACCTGTCTCTGCTGCCTGCAGATCTTCTGCTCAGTCAGAGCATCACACTGCACTGAATCACGCTGCACAGCTTTCCTGCTTCAGCAAGAGCTTCTTTCAGATAGGAGCCCAAGACTTGAGGACTTGCACTGGACTTGCAAATATCAGATGTGAAATCAAATTAGCTGGTGACCTGCTGTCAGGGTGCATTCCTCTCATATGTTGTGAATACTACCATTGCCAAAACCTGGCTGATATACTGCTCTTGCAAGTTTCCCGTGAAGAAAAATTACTTGTACAATTCTATTAGCATTGTGTAGCTGTAGTAGCCACAGAGCAAACATTGTGATCCAATTACAATTTAACTTATTCTAACACTTAGCAGATGACAAAGTGTAACGATGTCTCAATATATCTGAATCAATCCATTCTCTTTTTTTGATGGATCAAATATCGTTCAAAATGCAATTCAACACAGGCCAGATTCTGGCCATGTATACATGACAACCAAAGGCTCTTTGGCAGTGAATAATTTTACTTTCCTCAGTTATTTTGCTTGACAATTTCCTCAGACATCTTTCATCCACCTTTCCATTTCACCACTGGGTTTCATATTTCTCAGAAAAAACCAAACAGATCCATACTTTTTTACACATATTCCAAATGACAGACTATTAGCCTCAGGGAGATCTTATGCCTTTCCTTCCTTGAACCTGTTTAAACATGGTGAAAGCATTCCTGTTGTGGCCTTTTTCTGTCATATTGATATGCTCTTGAACCTTTCTGGCTATTTTGTCATGGGAGATTACAGTATTCACTTGGAAAAGTTAAGAAATCAGGAGATAAACACAGAGAAAATATCAACTACAAAGTCACTAAGTTCCAACAGCAATATGATAAAGCATATCAGAAAAATCTTTTATCAAATTAAAAATAATGAGCAAAACTAAGTAAAAATGATAAAAATAAGAACTTACATGGAAAGTGATTGTTAAGTGACTTTCAATGTAAAAATTTTGTTTACAAATATTGAATATTTAATCAGGAAATATTGTTCTGCTGATATGAAAGAATTTATTATGAATTAGTATAGTATGAATTTTTTATTATTTCAATGTATTGAGCAAACCAAACTGATTTTCATGTTAGCATTGTATCTGTCCATGATAGAATATCCTCATCTCAAAGAAATTATGTTGACCACTCAGGCTCCAGAAGCTCTTCTCCCTCAGAGGCAAAGCTGCTTGGTGGGTCCCTGTCTGGCGTGTTGGAAACAGCATTCAGTGTGGAGAGCAGAAAGAGTTTGAAAAGCAGAGATCAGTGGGAACCCGGCAGCTCTGAACTACAGCCCAGAGTGAAGTGCAGAAGGGATAGAAAGTTTTCTATCCAACAAACTGAAATGAAAACATTTTGACTCTATGGTGTTTCAATGTTTTCTGTTAATAAAAAATAAACAAATTATATAATTCAGTATTTCTTTAATAAAATTAGGCACAGTTCCTCACTCTGTCTTTCTGTGTTTTAAGGTGAAGGTTGAAATTCATTGGCAGAAATTCTGAAATTTTGACCCTTAACTTCATTTGTGATCAAAAAGAAAAAACAAAAAAAGAACTTTATTTTTTTATGCCTATGTGAAAAATGGATCTCTTTCCGCATCATATTCCTTTGTTATGTAATTCTTGAAACAAAAACTTCCTCTGGAAAACTTCAAGACTGATTTAGGTTAAATGTCTTCCTCTACAGCTGACGAACAAAATCCACTAGACATTGAACATATTTCTTAAGGACATGAACTTCAGCTGAAGTTACATACATAAATCTGAGGTAGGATACAGTTCAGCTCACAGCATATGTGGAGTATTTTCATAAATGCACTAGGTAAGCGATAAATAAAAAGCAAGGTCAATCCAAAGGTGTAATAATAACAGAAATTGAAAAAAAATAGAATTCTTCTTCATACAGCATATTATTTCTTTCCATCCACACCCTTGAAAATTACTTTTAAGAAATTCTTGAGATAGTTATTTTCAAAAGCAACTATTGTTCCTCTGTAGTCTCATCCCTTTCTAATTCATGTTTTTCTTCTGTTCACAAAGTAGGACCAAGTGGTCATGAAATAATAAAAGCTTTCCTTTTTACATCATTAATGTTATTATCTTTCTAAGTTGTGGGCCGTGTTCTGTTACAAAATAACAGAGGGAAATGTTTAGCAGCAATTAATGGTTACACCCTTGCTTATTTGCAAAAGAACCTGTTATACTTTTAGTTCACATTAAGGTATTCTTTATAGCAATGGTGTGACCTTTGCCAAGAAAAAAAAAATGCTGAGTCCTATACAACTAGTAACTGATGAGAAAGTGGAATCTTTCGTTCTGCCAATTACAGACAGTAATTGCCATGTAATGAAGTTAATGTTTTGTAGAATTTACAACCTGATATTAATGGTGTTTCTTTGCCACCCTCTCTTATCCAACTTAATTTTTGCCCAGCTTTTTCACAACAAAAGAAACAGGACAATGTATGAAGGCTCATTAATTCTATTTAGTTTTGATTTTTTTTTTCCTCCCTTCTTTTCTCCCCGCCTCCTGGAGGTGAAAAAAGAGCCATGCCATCAGGCCTTTACGTAAACTCTGGTTCATGTAAGGGTGAAAGTTACAGCCTCCACACAGCAGCTTGCACCATATAAATGCTCCCCTTTCAATTTCAGCTCGGGCCGTTTAATGGCCATGCCGTTTTATTGCCTTCTTGATCACCAATTACACCACCAAGAACAATGAGCCCTACACTTAAATGAGGAGGCCTCAAATTTGCCTTCATTTGCCAACGTGTTTCATAGCAACACTTTCTTTGAAAGCGCAGATCGCCTAATTAAGAGGATGAAGATGGATCAGAGTTTGAAAAAGGCTCTCAGCGCCAGAACAATATGCTAACCTAACTGTACTCCCTGTACTCCTACTGTACTATTGTGACCCCAAGCTGCCCTTCTAGCACTCTGCCTGACCTCCTGCCTCCAAGAGGAAGCCGTGCCTGCCCTCCCTATCTCCAGAGTGTCACTGCAGAATTTGGGAGGGTGCCGCTGAGGCTGGTGACAATGGAATCTAGGAAAAATAAATCATAAGACAGAAACTAGACAAATTGAGGAACCACAGGATACCAAAAGCATTTCCACGTTATTTTGTTTTGCCGCTAATGGCTGAAACGAATAAATCAGGATGTGTTAACTCCAGTGTGCTTCCCAGGGCAAATGCTAAATGCTTTACTTTCTTTGTTAGGAACTAATAGCAGGGCTGAGGTATTGTAGATGCTCACTATTCTACCAGGAATTTGAAGAGACTGTTAATACACTGAAAGTAAACACAATTGCAGTATATGGTAAAAATAAAAAACTAAATGGAACAAAGTTATATACAAGTTCAAAGACTAGAGATATGGAAATTACAGATGTTTTCCCTGTTTAAAAATATATCTTAATACAGATTTATTTTTCCATATATCTGCTTACATAAATCAGTCACCTTATTATTTTGATTTGGTTCCTTGCTGCAAAGTGCCACTGGGAAAAATGTTACCAACCCAGAAATTAGACAATCAGTGTGTTTACTACACACACTGTACCATTTCCCTCCAATTCTGGTGCTGCCTCATTCTGAGGGATATGCCACCAGGACTAATCCACTGAGGTAAAAGTTAGATTACAGACATTCATCACCATGGAAATATTTATCAAATTACTTCTGGAACCACGCATAAGCATTAACACGGGTAGACTCAGGTTTTGTAATGATATATAAATCTGATGGCTTTTCTTTTGCTGTTTCTTTAGGTCGCCAAATTTTTCTAACTGAAGTTAGTTCACATCTAACCATGTAACAATTTATGTATGTAGTTAACTCTACATTCTGTATGTAGTCCCAGGAAATGTCTAGTAGTAGCTAATAAGTATTTGCAGAATTGGGGCCTTTGTTGAAGAGTGAAAAAATGTGTGGGCTAATTGTTACAAGAGAATTACGCAGTAATAAACACAATTAAACTTTTGCTGCAGGGAAAGAATCAAGATTCATTTTCAATTTTAACTTTCATGTTTATCTGCCTAGACTTGAAATACGTAAACTTTACATTATAATAGTGTAAGGCTTTGCATCCTGATTTTCCATATGAAATAAAGCAGAAAATTCAAAGCTTATGGGCTTGGGTAGCCGACAACTGCTCCATTTTCTCACTGCGATCTCACTGTTACAAAGTGCAACAATCTCACAGCAGAGCCCAGTTCTCTTCATATGACCAAGTTTTCAGAAAAGAAAAAGCTATTCCAACCATAAAATACAGATAAATATAACACTTCTGTATTAGAAATACTTTAGTAAAAAGGCTTACTGATTGCATTTAAAAAACCACAAAAAATCTAGTAAAAGAGGTGCTCAGTGGATTCAAGCTGTAAACATTTAAAATTATGTTACAGTTTGTCTTTCTCCTGTGCATAAAGGTGCTATGCAAAATATGGAAAAGCCAATGAAAACATTAAAAATTACATATCAGTTTGGCAATTATGACAGCATATAAAATAATATTTTTAATAAAAAATGTGCTTTCACCTGCCCTCACTCATAAATACTTGAACAGATTTTCTAATACATTCTCTGAATTGACAAATAGCATGCAAAAAAATCCAGACTCAAAAGATAAGAAGTGCATGAGCAATTAAAAAAAAACATTTAATAACAATATCAGTTTGGCAAGCTGAAAGACATTTATTGCAATAAGTGCAAACAAATGGATATACAGCACATAAATAATAATGTTGAAGGTAGGGGTGCAAGAGGAGAAAAGCATCTTTCAAAATTAAACTGAAACACAGACAATCATAAAATGTTATAAATTCACTGAATACAGACCATGAGAAGCTGACTATAGGGGAATCCCATGCTCCCAGCACAATGTAGACTTTCAGAAAATGCTCTCACCAAACAATCTGGCTCCCATCACACTTATACAGAAAGCAACTGAACCAAGATATCTTAAATGCAAAATCAAATGAGACCTAAATGAGATTTAAATGTCAAATAGCCTCTCTTAAAACACCATGAATATGTTCTGAGTGTATGGAAACATCTTGTTTTTATTTTTTTGTGAATTCCAATCGCAGAGCAATTAGGGTGAACAACAGTGCTAAGTAATGTGTTATTGTGATTCAGAGAGACTTCATGTCATCACAGGAATTTCAAAACACAGAGGTACCAGACAAACACAGCAGCTGTATTTTAGAGTCAGCTAATTACAAAACACTCAGAGTTTTTAAATTAACCTTTGCTATCTTATAATTGCTAATTTAATGTAAACTTAAATGTGTTTTAAGTAAATACATGCATAAATATTTGAGACTTTGAAATCTACCAGGGCTAGGTTGTACCTCTAAGGCCAGTTCTGAGAAAAACTCTCCTTGGAGAGAACAGTCCAGTAGGGGTTGTACTTTGAAAACTGCAGCAAGACAGCTGCCATGAGCTAAAAGACACTCCAAAATGGAGTTTAAAACATTATTGTCAAGCCCAACTTTAATGCTTGCTGGTAAGAATAAGTGCTTTGTCTTCCGAGTTTTTGATTGCTTGGCTGATGAAAATGTAAGGACTTGCATCTCTAAGCAGAAGGCACAAACTCTCCTCATGATGTGTTTAGCTTCAGAAGTCAGTACATTGAAATCCAAACTTGTTTGCCAGATATTTTAATTTGTCTACAGCTGTCCTTGTGGGCAGGGTGGGGAAGATGAAAGCATCCTGATGCAGAACTCTTTCCCAAGCTACAGCTGGCAGGTTGGCTCAGACATCTGCAAGTGTCTGTGCACTGGAGTGTGTGGTTGAGCCAGAGAGGGAGGGAGAAAACAATATTGAAAAGACAAATGTTTAGAAATTATTTCACTTGTCTGGTATGTAATTTGGTTTTGACTTACGAACATGTTGGGCTTTTCTAACTGTAGGAATTCATCAGAAGCAATACTTTGAGGGGAGGTTTTTATTTTCCATCTTCCAGGCTGCATTGATACCCAGTGGAACATGCAAATATTCAGCAGCTTCCCATCACAAAAGTGTTAGAGCAAAACATTTGCTATTGTATGGTTGTGATCTTCTTGGCAGAGAAATTAAGAGCCATATGATAACTGGCACAGTCTTTTCTTTCTTTCCATTTGCTTTTTTTTTTCCTGGGAAAGAGGGCTACCTCAAAGTGCTGACATGGGACTTCATTTTGCTGTGTGTTACTCAACAAATCATTGTCTTATGAACTCGTGAGAAACCTCACATGGGTTCTGATCTCTGCTTTAAAAAAACATGTTTTTGGGGAGCATATGACCACAATGTCAAGGTAAAAGAAGTCTGAAAAGAGACTAGTTAAAAAGTGGCCAGACTTCAGGACTCGAAGGACAATAATCAGTGGCTCAACACCTAACTGCAAGCACTGAGCAATATTGGACTGATCTTGTTCAGTTGCTTGAATGAAAAAATGGTACGATAAAACCAAAAGCAAATTTGCAGATATTAAACGGGAGACAAGTAAGCATCAGTACCATTTTAGAACCAAAAAACTTAATATCGCTCCAGACGAAAGGCCATGGGGTTACAATGGATATCAAACAGAACTGGAGTTAACAGTACACTCTCTTCACAAATGGTATATGCCACACCTGGAATACTGTGTTTAGTTTTGGCTAGACTAGTGCAAAAGAGGTGTTGAAAAACTCACAAGGGCCCAGTAGCAGGGTATCAAGACAATTAGGAGTATTAATAAGCCTGTGGTACAGCCTACAAGGAGTAAAGCTTAATCCAGAATACTGGAGGCTAAGGGCGGGAATCTGTGAGCAGCCTACACCTGGATGAAGGACTGTTCTGTGGATAATGGATCCAGGTGCTTTTCAGCAGTGGCAAATGATATTACAGGGAGAAGTGACCACGTGTCATGGTTTGGGGTGTTCAGACTGGATATTAGATAAAATATTCTCCACTAAGACAGTAGAGTAAAACTAAAACAGAATGATCAGCAGCCCGGTACCCAAAGGTATAGTAGAATCTCCATCCTTCAAAATTTACAAAACTTGGCTGGAAACTTGGTGACCTGATCTAGTGTTGGCAGTATTCATCCCTTCACTGGGACTAGGTGATCTCCAGAGCTCCCTTCTAATCAGCACTTCTATGATTTTATGAAGAAGCCTAGTAGAAAATCAAATGTAGACTAGAAAAGCAAATGTGCTGCATTGAAGAGGGGGAAAAGACATTGAAGGGGAAAGATAAAACAGCACTGAAAAAGAGCTACTCTCAAGCACTGAATGGGAAAGCTTTAATTACCTAGGGCTGGTGCTGGAAAAGAGTTTGTACACAGAGTAGTCACAGGGACGAGGGAAGGGAAATCAATCTACAGATGAGAAGCAGGATGCAAGGGAGAGAACTGAGGTTGTGGACCAACCTGAAGAATAGGCAGGTCCACATAAATAGGGAACTTCTTATTTAAAAGAACTGACAGATATGTAACAAAAACACCCACACACCAAAAATCACCACACCACACACCAAAAGGCTCTCCACATGAACCTGAAAAGCATTCTGAAAACAGTCAGTGTGACAGAAACTGCTGGTCAGCCTTCGGCTGTGTCACAGGAAAATTTTCACTGCAGTGCAGCAAGGATTACTAAACCAAGCAAAAGAAAGGGCTTTAGTGGTGTTCTGTTGTGATTTAGGAATGGTATTCCCCAATTTAGTACTCCCACTAAAAAGACCATGCGCCACTCCCCTTCCTGTCCCTCCAATGGAAGGCACAAAAGGCAGAGATCATGGGCTGAAATAAGAACAATTTGCTAGAAACAGCAGTAAGACAAGAAAACAGAACAGTAACAGAGATAATAATTCAAAGCATCCATGGATACGTACGTGTTTTTTCCTGGTGACAGGCTTGCTGTGACTCATAAGAATAATTTAAAAAAGAAGTAGAATGAGAAATAGGAATTAATCAAGAGGTGTCTCTTCTTCTGGGCTTAGAGAATAATACTTAAGTGAAGTAACATAAATGTGTGAAACAATGGATAGAGATAAGGAAAAACATAAAGTATTAATATCCATGAGAACATATAAATTTCACAAAATCAGTGAAAAGACTACCCTTTTCACTGGGAAACAGAGCCAGTACTGTGATCAAATAGCAAGTAGATGAGTCAGAAAAACAGAAAATCCTAAACTACCAGTGCAAGAAACATAATATTGACTAACTGAATCTAAAAGTACTGCAATAAAGCTGATAAGGCTGTATTTGGAGGAGTTAACCCACAATTTTTGGAAGTCTAACAAGGTTAATAGTCCTGCCCATCATATAGAAGCTTAAACGGCAACTGCTGCAGAAGTCTGGTAGGGTGATTGGAAATCTTTTGGAGAAAAGTAAAACTTACATTCCTAAGCTTTTTAAGCTAATGAAAGAGTTAGCTGGCATGAGTGTTACCTAGAAGCATAGAAAGAACAAAAAGGGAAGAAAGTTACTTAAATTAAAAGACAGTGTTGAGGTAAACTGGACTTTAAATTAAGACTTTGCTTTGTGTGTGTGAAATTAGATTTATAGTTTTAAAAGAACTCAGGTTCGGACACAGTCTTCTAATAGTGGAGGATGCATTAAAAAATTAATAGCTTTTCAAATTGGAATTCAGAATATTTGGATTCTTATATCTGAGTTTAATATATCCAGCACAAAATACTGAAATTTATGATTCAGAAAGTTCTTCAATTCCTCCTTTACTTTATTCTTGTTTCATTATTATCATCATCTTTCAATGCCACAACCCTTCAACAAAGGCAAGTGTATGTTTCAGCTTGGGAACCTCTTTGTAGTTTTTATGGAAGCAAGGTAAGACCTAGAGCACTGATTATAGACAATGCCTTCACCAGGGACTTTGGTTCTTTTAGATGAATAAAGAACACTCATTAAAAAAAAAAAAAAAAGAAAGAAAATGCTGAAGTTTAATTGTTTTCATGTAGTCGTTGATGAGGCTCTATGTATTGAATATATGAGGATCTGATATCCCTCAGATATAGTGAGTTGTGTCTTGTAAAGTCATCACAGTCAGGTGAAGTCCCAGATGACTGGAGAAAGGGAAAATTGGGCCTTTCTGTAAAAAGGGTGGAAAGTAGGACTCTAGGAACTACCAGCCTGTCAGCCTTACCTCTGTGCCCAGGACGATCATGGAACAGATCCTCTTAGAAATTATACTGAGGCACATAGAGGACAGGGAGGTGATTGGAGGCAGCCAGCACAGCTTCACCAAGGACGAGTCCTGTCTGACCAACCTAGTAGGCTTCTGTGATGGAGTAAATACATCAGTAAACAAGGGAAGGGCTACAGATCTCATTCATCTGGACTGTTGTAAAGCATTTGGCATGGTCTCTCACAACTTGCTTCTCTCTGAATTGGAGAGAAATGGATTCAGTAGATGGACTTTTAGATGGATAAGGAATTGGTTTCACAGTTGCATCTAGAGAGTAGTGGTCAACACTCAGAGTCCCAGTGGACATCAGTAACAAGTGGTGTTCCTCAGGGGTTCATACTGGGACAGGTGTTATTTCATATCTTCATTAATGACATAAAGGGATCCATGCACCTTCAGCAAATTTGCAGAAGACACCAAGCTGAGTGGGGCAGTTGACATGCCCTGAACGACAGGATGCCATCCAGATGGACCTGGGCAAGCTTGAGAAGTGGGCCCATGAGAATCTCATGGTGTTTATTAAACAAGACCAAGTGCAAGGTACTGTACCAGGGTCAGGGCAACCCCTACTATCAATACAGGCTGGGGGTGAACAGTTCAAGAGCTGCCCTGCTGAGAAGGACTTGGGGGTGCTGGTGGATGAGGCTGGACATGAGCCGTGCACTTGCAGACAGTAAAGCCAACTGTTGCATCCAAAGCAGTGCGGCCAGCAGGTTGAGGGAGGTGATTCTCCCCCTCTACTCCTGTTTGGTGAGACCCTACTTGCAAGTGCTGCATCCAGCTCTGGGGATCTCAGCACAGGAAGGACATGGACCTGTTGGACTAAGTCCAGAGGAGGCCACCAAGATGATTAGAGGGATGGAGCACCTCTCCTAGGACGAAAGGCTGAGAGAATTGAGGTTATTCAGCTTGGAAAAGACAAGGCTTTGGGATGCCGTAATTGTGATTGAAAGAGATTAGCTATTAGGAAGAAATTCTTTACTGTGAGAGTGGCAAGGCACAGGAACAGGTTGCCCAGAGAAGTTGTGGATGTCCTATCCCTGAAAATGTTCAAGGCCAGGTTGGATGGGGTTTTGAGCAACATGGTCTAGTGGAAAGTGTCCCACAGCAGAGAGGTTGGAGCTAAATGATCTTTAAGGTCTCTTTCAACCCCAACCATTCTATGATTCTATGATTCTATACTTCTATGATTAAGATTCTTGTTCTCTCAACAAATAGTCTTACATTCCTTTAGTAATTAAAGTATGCATATTACATGGTTATAAAAAACTCCCCACAAGCACAGAACAGCAAAAAAAAAAATCAGCTTGTAAATCCTTACCAAGAACAGATGCTGAAATTGAGTGGTTGTAATGTTTTATGCAAGTTAAATCTAACTTAAAAAAAATTTGTATTCTTTTGCAAAATATTACAAAGAGAATGAAGGGTGTACTTTACATACTGACACAGCTAAATGTATTTAAGGCAAGAACCCTTTTGCCTTTTACTTTCCAGATCCCTTTCCCCGCACTGTGCTAATTAGGATACCTGGATATATTGCTTTAGGCACAGAGTAGTATAAACTATGTTTTCACATAGACATTTGATCAAGCTTGGGTATATTCAACCTTTTTGGGTTTTTGCAAGGAAGTGAAATCTTTCAGAGGACAGTGACCATGTTTACAAGTTAGAAATACCTAGTGAACATCCAGTGACAATTCCTGGAGGGTTTCAGAAAGCAATAAATGTTGTCTCAAGGATAAAGATAGCCAGTTCCACAACTCAATTGCTTGCAGAGGAACCTTCAGAGAATTCTTTACCTTGTGGCATTTTTGTACATTGCTGTTTACTCAGTGTTCCAGGATGTTCCTTTAATAAAAGGCCTGTTATTATGTCGAATGAATCCCAGCATGAAGTCATATCCCTTCCTAAATTGATGATAGCTGGACTTCATAATATTGTTTTTTGTTGTTTTATGAGCTCAATAAAAAATAGACTGGATACACATAGTAACTAGACTCTAGGGATCATCTTCTAAAGGTATGGCATTATTGAAATGTTAGAAATTAAGATATGTACTACAAAACAACATGAAATTATGACATTTTTCTCTTAGTGGTTTCTCAAAATCATCACAAGGTAGGAAGTATATGATACTAACTTATTTATTGGACAACTAGAATAATGATATATATGATTGATCCTACATTTTCTGGCCACTTAAGCATGAAAAGGAGGTCTGAAGGAAATTATATTTGAACTTCTAATTCTTCTGCTGATTATTATTGTTGTTGTTGTTGTTGTTGTTGTTATATTTCATGTATGCTAAAACGTGTTCATGTTCATTCCTGAAATTCTGAATTCAGAGATAGCTGTCTGATACTGTCCAGTCTGCCCAAACTTTGGGCTAAACATGTTTTTGGTAATCTTAAAATAATGCTAGGAAGCCAAAGTAAATGTGATTGTTACATTTATGGCTATGTATGAAGCTATACTGTATGACGCAGGACACAATAACAAAATTCAACTGAACATCATTCAACACATTGGGTAAAACCTTATCACAGAGATTTAATCAGATGCTAAACATGAATAATTGGATGTACACGGTGAAATGTCTTGATTTGCCAATTAAGGCTTTCAACTTATTTCACAATAAACGCATATCTACAAGGTGAAATATCAGAAAGAAAATCTTATAGTTGTGATAAATCATATTCTTATAGTTGTGATCTGGATTAGTATAAGAAAATGTAAGAAAAGTAAGAGTATTAATAATGGTTTGCACATGAAGTTTTGATCCTCTTACAGAACACCAAGAAAGTACTCATTTATATTGAGATAAATGCATATAGAATTACTATTATCTAGGCTGGAGTACTTTGGAGATTCAGATTCAAGCAGCTGCAATGTGTGGCATAAATACCAGATATACTAACTGTGGGCAAAAGCAATAACCTTTCAACTTCTTGAGATACCACTGCTGTGACAATTATTAGCATATTATGCTTTCTAAGTAGTGATAGGTATAAGAATTTCAACATTTCTGTCTCTTACATTTTACACAACATGTAAATAATGTAGTGTGTTTTTTTCTCATCATTCTTTATTCTCCTGTTAGTTTATCATATAGATAGACTCTCCAAAGTCAGTCCTACCAGGAAAATAAAAATAAAACTAAAGCCAAAGAATAACTAAACCAATGAGGCAATACAACTGATTTATTAATCAGACATGATAGTGAGTTTCTTTTTCTTTCCTATCAGACGTGTTTCTCAATTTTGATTACATCTTGGTTCACAAGAAATTGAGTCTATTTCTGGATCTTTAATATTACTATCATCAAACTTAACTCAGATGCTGATGCTGAGAAATCAGGAAAGAATGTTTTAAGAACTCAACTGACAAGCAAAACATTTCCAGCTGTGTTAGGGAATACAGATAGCGGTACCCTAGGCAAGCACGATATATCATCAGTATTCCCAGTGTCACCTCAAGCTAGTCTAGCTTCTGGCTTTGCAAGAGACACTAAGGGGCAGGGAGGAAAGCTCAGAATCAGAAAGTATGTCTGCCTTAGACTATTTTTTCATACAGAACAAGAATATCCACACTACTTTTGTCTGAACCTCCAGTTATAAAGACAAGGAACTTTTTGCACTTTAAAGAAGCTAATTATATTCTGATTCTGTAGTGAAGCTACATTTTTTAAGCAGATATTCAAACTTTAGAGGGATTGTATGATCAAACATAGAGGTAAAATTTGGTAAGAAAACTTAATCAGTCATGATTTTATTAAAGACAAGATGACAAAATGAATTTAGGCATAGATTGATAGCAAAATAGGCAGGATTTACATTAACACACCATTTATGTTCATATTATCTGTTGATTAAGTAGGTTCATAAGAAACCCAAAATATGTAATATACTCTGTTTTACAATTGAATTCACTGTTTTTCAGTGGAACCTTTGCAAATAACAGCATGGAAGATGCAAGGCACATAAGGATGCTACACAAGCAGGAACTACCATCAAGACGTGGCATAAAGATATACATAGAGTACGAATGATTGAACATAAGTCCTCTCTTTGCAAATAGTCTAAATTACTGACTAGCATTATGGTTCCCATAAAGAAATGCATACTGTGCCCATGTTTTTCTTACATGACTTGATAATATTACAAGAACATCTCATTTTCAGAAAAAAAAATTAAGCAAGACCAATAGCTAATAACAGTGACCATTTTGGTAGATGTAGTTCAACATTTATTATCTTTATGTATTTATCAAAGTCGGTCAAAACTCCTTGGTAAAATTTCAGTGCCTTGCTTTCTTATCCACTAGAATAAATAATTTCAGAATTTATGCGAGAAACACTGCTATAAATAAAATGTTTTAATCAGAACAAAAGGAAGTCATTCTAATGCAGATCATAAACTAGTCATGCTACATGGCAAAGGTCCACAATTATTTCAACAATTTATTTTTAAATGTACATAGTTAATGGTTAAACAACCAAATCCTGTTAAAGTTGCAGAATCTCATGCTTGGAAAACAATAGGCATGGTTAATAACTATGTGCTCATTGAGCTAGTGATACAGTACAGCCTTGTTTTCTCTGCCTTATGACAGATTTAGTAACATCATGATTTATGAAGGGCAAGCATTGACAACTCAGCAAGCTATACCGTTTATTCATAATACTTAGTTTCCATTATATTTTATTTCAAAAGTAGTATTGCAGGTAGATGTGCTGGAAAATTATTCCTACTGCATAGCAATTATGCTTCCTGAAAACTTTGAACATTTATATGACCATACACACTGATAAGCTCAACTGAATGGATACATCTAACACATCTTTACCTTTTAAATAGAAAATATGGGGATATTTATTTATGAATTAATCTCTCATTCATTTCTGAAATTGAAAACCAGGCCCCAATATGTATTTATCAGTTTACATAAATTGAACATATATACTAGGAATGGTTTCCCTTTCATTGCTTAATATTAAGTGCTTCTTTTTGCAACACATTTTTAGATGTGAAATAAAGTCAGCAATGTTTCCCAACATCATAATGCATGCCAGGTTCTGATGACCTTTTCTTGCAATATGATGTAATCCGAGGACTCAGTGAACTATGGCATAGGTGTAACTATAATCCTTTGTGTCTTTTGAATCTTATCTCTGCTGTATCTATGAGATGTTACAATACACTTCTTTTGGGAAGAATAGCATCAGATTAGACAAACATTGTGGAGCTTCGAACACCGAGGATCACCGTTTACACCACATGTTAAAACACATGCACAAGCAGCTACCATTCTCAACAGGACCTCTATTCAAATATTTATTTCCGAAAATGACAACACGGTATTTGTCAAGTGATTGGCAGATAATTTCCAAACCCACAGCAAAAAATGTTACATAGTCTCAGATATATTTAAAATTAAATATATAAACCCCAGTTTTTCCCAAGTCTAGGCTTAGCAATGGAAGGCTCAACTTAGGCATTTGCTTGGGTTTTTATCCCCTCTAACAAAATGCTATTCGTGCCTGTAATTACAGAAATAGCATTCAATGACTCAACATGTGAAAACACTGGTTTTAATTTTCTAAAGGGCAGTTTCCTGTGTTTTTTTAATTTAGAATAATTTTTACACACACACATATATACACACATTTATACATACACATGTATATATATTCAGAACAAATCTTATGTAAGCATGTATATATTATATTATATATATATTTTTTNCCTCCATGCTTGACTGTGCATTTGTATAGAGAGAGTAATTTATATATATGTATATATATATGAGTGTATTCACATAAATATTCCTGAAAAAATAATGTTTCTTACAGGGAAAACTATACACAAACATTCTAAGTTAATTATTTCTTTCTTTTGTCCCAGGAGGACAAAACAACAGAATAATATTAAATTACTTAACAGTTGCACTTTACATATTCAGGATATGTGAATTGAAATGACAGCTCTGATATATCAGTGGTGTTGTGTCATGGCATGACTATTTTTCATAACAGAGAGCATCACTTGCCCATCAGACCTCACCTGAATAACACAGACTCCCATTCCAGCTGAGTCTTCCAGATGACCTAAACTATCTATGTGCTAATCTCTCTGTGACTTTCATACAGGAAATTGGAGAGATTTTTATATATTTACATGGAAAATATTTATATTCCCTCCAGCAACATGTTAATAATGGCATGAGCTGAAAATGTAAATCAACTTGTTGTAGAGTAATACGAGAAATTTCAACATTTACTTTTACTTACACATGAAAAATGTCAACATTTTGAGAAGCTATGTCATGCTAGAAAAAGGTGGTAGACTATGACTGTGAAACACAAATATTTCATATATCACAGGAGACAGCATAGGGAACCTTATTCCCCATTTCATAGAATCATAGAATCATTAGGATTGGAAAAGACCTCCCAGATCGTCAACTCTAAGCTTTGACTGACCACCACCATGTCATCTAAATCATAGCACTAAGTGCCCCACCCAGTCATTTCTTGAACGCTTCCTGGGATGGTGACTCCACCACTTTCCTGAGCAGCCCATTCCAAGGCTTAACAGCCCTTTCAGGGGAAAAAGTCTTTCTGATTCTACCTGAACCTCTCCTGGTGCAGAGGCCATTTCTCCTTGTCCTGTTGCTAGCTGTGTGGGAGAAGAAGCTGAACCCTCACCTTACTACAACCTCCTTTCAGGGAGTTGTAGAGAGTCATAAGGTCTCCCCTGAACCTCCTCTTCTCCAGGCTAAACACCCCCATCTCATTCAGACATTCCTCCTATGACTTACTCTCCAGATCCCTCACCAGCTTTGTTGCCCTTCTCTGGACATGCTTCAGCACCTCAATGTCTCTGAAGTGAGGAGCCCGGAACTGTATCAGAGGGGCTCGAGTCTGATCCCTGTCCCTGTCTGCCAGCTCAGGGGGCTGGCTGCCCTGAGAATAGCTTGTCTTTCTTTCGAAGACTGAGTCAAACAAAGCATTAAATACCTGAACTTTTTCATTATTCTTGGTTAAAATTTTGTTTTGTGCAGTAAAGCAACCAACTTTATGTATTAAAGAATAACTGAATTGTCTTACCTTCCCCAGAGGTTTCTTGTAACAGGAAAGTTACCCAACAGTGCCAGCTATGGAGTACAGTAGAGTTTTGTGCAATGAATGGATGTTCAGCAGTTAGAACTTTAGATAGAGTTCCTATAATTTTAGAACAAGGAATAGAGAGCTGAACATTAAGTCTAGCCTAGTTGTCTGGGATCCTTTTCTACGTCTTTTAATTGGTGCTAATGAAACCTTAGACCAAAGTAGACCAAATAGACTTCTAACCTATGGACAATGAAAGTTAGCTGAGATCAATTCCACTCCTGAGTGGGATTTCTTCATTTTATGAATTGATCATGCCATAACAAATCCTAGTAAGATTCACCAGTGATTTCACCCGAGAAGTGTGAGCAGACAACACAATACATCACTATCTCTCCACTGCTGGTTGCTGCATCATTGGATAATGAAACTTGTTTCATAATTGATATTTTCCTTTTGTTTAGAAACCAGTCAACTAATTTCATGTTTCTCCGTTTCATTCGGCCTATCTTTGCTACTGAAATTCAGAAAAACTTGTATAGCTAACCTCTACGCAAATAGGTAAAATATGCATGGTGAATCATTAAATACAAAGCACATTGCAGATAGGTCTGCGGTTCCTGACTGGAGATGCCAATGAAAAAAGTCAGACATAGATAAAACAGTAAGCAATTAAAATATAATTTTTTCATTAAGAATGTGAAGTTTGGATATTAAATTTCATCCAGATGCTAAAGGGTACAGCATGCAACACACAAAAGAATTAAAAAATGACTGATACTTACAGTACACAAACAAATTAGCAGGAGCTGACCAAAAAGATAAGGGTGTTATTACACATTAAAGTTAGATGTCATTTTCCCTAGTTTAAGGGTATTCCAATTAGAGTTAACCTGAAGGTTATCTACTTTCATCTTTATAATCTTTTTGATAGTGTTAGCACAGATGTTGTGGCATCACGGAAATTATATGCATCATAAAAATGCAGCTAATTATCAGTGAACTAGTCACTTCTTATGTAGAATTAGTTTAATATCTTCAAGCAAATGTTTGTGACCCACTTGTCTGATAACAGCATCCATTATTGACCCATGGCATGCCCTATCCTTCCTTTCTTAAGCTCTAAGTGTCTGCCTGACATTGCGTTTTCTCTTGCTAGAGATGAGAATAGCTGGGGACCATGGGGGAAATTAACATTTAGCACCCACCCAATGGGTTTCCTTGAGCACACTGAATTTTGTACTTAAATTTGCCTTTGCATTTGGAATAACGAGGATTGTTCGTGCACTGTCAGCATGAAAAGGATGTGGAGATTTGTGTTAATAAGTATGTAAAAAGACATTTTTTGTTCATTTTTTATTGGAAACAATATATGTCAGGACTAGGGTTTTAATAAGAAAATTATTATGTAACATTTCATAAAGTTGAATATGGATTCTGAAGGATTAAGGACATTTTTGGCAACTAAACTTTGCTAAAAATTCTGGAGAACAGATGAAAAAGAAAATCCAGACTCAGAGAAGCTTTGAAAGATTTCTTTTCATTAGCACTTAAGTTTTTTTAAACTTAGAATTGTGTTGATTTTCAGGGTAAAGCAAGATAAAAGACAAACCTTAACATATTGAAATATTTCTCCACATATTTTAAGAAAAAAATTTAGAGCTAAGTACTGTTCAGTGAATACATTATTCAGTGAACTTTGTCATCTTTCATTGAATAAATTATTCAATTACTTTTCTTCTAAGTATTTGACTAGGTTTATTATGGGTATAATACCATTCATTGAACATATTACTGTACAAAAAATGTATATTATCTGAATAAACTGTTCAATTAGTATTTTCCCCTAGAATTTTCCCACTTTTACCCTTCCTTTTTTACAACAGTATAGAATAATTTATAATTTTCACATCTGAAGATGGAAAGACTGATTTTGAAAAACTGCTGAAGTGAATCTGGGATTTCTATTTTTTTGTTCTGAAAGTTTTTATCATTCAAAACATGGAGGTGAATGTGGACTGCATCTTGCCTACTGTTGTTATCCCATTCCAAGCCAAGCCATGTAAAACCTAGCTGTTAGAAATTATGGCAGTCGTAATAACAGACTCAAAATATAAGAAGATTCCAGAAATGAAAAAAAAAAATATAAGATGTCAAAAATAAGACTATACAAGCTAACTGCAACAGGAAATTTCATATGTTCAGAAGCCTGTCTGATATGGCAGATACCACTGACACAATTAGTTGATATATCTGGGGTTTTTTTACTGTAATATAGAATTTCTAGTTAATATTGCAAATTAAACAAAAATATCTGGGGTCCTTGCTGTGCATCAGGAACCTTTTCTTTAACAAATGTTTGGTTAGCATGTATTGTTTATAATCTCCAACTGGCTGAAAAATTAAAAGATACTACTTTTACCTCAAGGACTCAATCTGTCCACCAGGTCACTAACTGGCCTTTGAATCACCTAAAGGTTACACATTACAGCTACATTAATAAAAAGCATACTAAGAAAATGAAGTTAATAATGGACTATGAAACATCTTTCACATGCAATACCGTTCAAGCAGTCATTGTGTCCTTTGCAACGAGACACTAAAGAGACCTGCAACAAAAATTAGGAAGTCAGACGCCCCTAAGTAATGTTGCATTAAGTTACCGGGTGTAAATAATCTTCAGCTGGAACTTCAGCTTTGCAAGGCAGCACTTGTGGAACTCACTTCTGGGAACACAGGATTGGAATGGATCTTCTGAGTGAAAAACAGTCTTTCTCTAGTATCAGGTGAGACTTCTGTGTTGTGCATTTATATAATCTTTCAAATGTCGGTTTAAGATGATTCCAAACTGGGGTTTAGGGTTGTTTTCTTATGCCATTATAAAGGCTGACTTAGAATCTTACACTCTTGATGGTCTTTCTTATAATTCTAACCTGCATTTTCTTAGGGCAATTTATTCATGAGCTAACACTGTTCATTGTTTAGCTGAAAAAGCTCTCTTCTGTCCCTGATTTATTTCTCTCCTGATGAATAAACAAGGACAATGAAAACACAGAGAGAAATATAATCTTTTTCAGGCTTTATTGAATCAGGGGAAACAGAGTAAGCTTTTTTATTCTTTCATGTTCTCCTTGTAGGAAATTTGTAATGTAATCAAAACAAGTAGCAAGAACAATATATGTATTTAATATGTAGCAGGTCTAGCCATGAATAAGGTACCCATTATGTGACCATCAGCTAGCATAAAGAATAAAAAGTCACTGCCTGCCACAAGGTACTAAAATTCAGGCCCAACCAAGGAACATATACACCATTTTATGTAGCTGTGGAGTGTGAGTTTTCTTCTTTCTAGTAAGTGCATGAAACTCCTCTGGTAAGGACACATACATGTAAAATGTCTATCCATAGCCACACATTCTGTGGTCTTTCAGGACTTACTTCTCAAGGCAGAAGCCAACTGCAGGATGGCAGAAGGATCTCCCCTTCAACTGGGCATCCAAGCTGCCAGCAGTGCAAAATTCAGAGCCAGATGGAGGCAAGGGGAAAAATGATTCTATTTCTGAAGGTTGGTAGTTGAAAACTTTAATAGAGATATTTTGGGTTGACATTCTGTTCTGCCTCTATTATTTGAATATGGCATCATCTATTATGAACATTTTCCCAAATTTAATGGATCATGTTGGTAGGCATGCAGATATAATCCCAGATGTTACAGGATGTTATCCTTGCAGTTTACTATAGTCAGAAACCTATGGTAGGTGCCCAGGTCCTGTAGTCCCCACAGTGTATGACTCTTAACTCATTAGATATCCCAAAATAGCATGCAAAGAAGCCAATGGACTGCTCTGGCTGTGGCAGGAAATCAACAAAGGAAATTCTGATTCCACTGAAAGCATCATATCTTGACCAAAAATGAAAATCTCAGATAAAATTTTGTAACAGATTTGAAGGTGACATGTACATAACCTCACGTAAAGAAATTGCAGATGCGTTTTGTAGCCACTCTAATAATTAAGAGCCTCTATCATAATTAGATTTGACAAGCCAAGCTTTTATACTGTATTCTTTCACTATTTTCTGAGATTGGACTTCACCTTCTTAGCCGTGTTTTTGCCAAACAGGTATTGACCAAGGAAGACTGTTTATTCCTGCTCCATACAAGCAGGGCCTTCAACAAGGCAGTGACTGGTGAATAACATAGAGCTGTCTTCGCCTTTCCAGCCTGCTCCCTAACTTGCTTTCACATAAACAAAAGTGTTTTGAAACCGGTTTTGAAGAAATACCAAGAATGCCTTTCATCATAAAGAGCTTTTCCATTATTGAAGAAAAATGACAAGTAGAGATCACAGAATAGTTGAGTGCAAACTCAAGGTGAAAACCTGGTTTAAGTCAGCAAAACTTGGCAGACACTATCAGCACTTGGTTCACTATCATTAAAATTTCCTATGCAATATTATATATAGCTCAGGACTTTTAAGCCTTTCCTGGAAATATCAAGCCTCTAACAGTCAGGATGATATAAGAGATAAATATTACAGCACTTTCCCCAATAATATCATGAGCCAAAAAGAAAAAGATACGCACAATGGAAATTTTGATATTTTTACAAAAATCACAAGCAGTGAGCCTTCTTTCATATTTAATAAAGATCTTTCCAGTCAGCTGCAGCTGACGATAAGTATAATATCTTTAAATGGTTAATCCAAGGATCACAGCTCAAGTGCTTTATGTGGTTAGGAGCAGGGAAAGCTGTTAGTAGACTCAGTGTGCATTTCATAAATCCAAGGACTTTTTTATTCCTTTTTTCTTTCTTTTTTTTTTTTTCTTTTCGTTTTTCACTTGGCTTTCTACTATATCTTAAATGCTTTATTTTTCAGAGGAGAGATAAGACTTGGTTCTTCACATAAAACTACAGCTTAGCCATTACTTAGTCTTTCTCTGTTACGGAAAAGGTCCTGTCTGTGCACAGATGTCTCAGATTAAATTGTATCTCACAGTCCTTACAGTGCTCAGTACTAGATGAACTGCCAAAAGGGCCGTAGGCAAGAACTAAATTGCTTTGGTTTCAGTACACAGTGAATTTGGCTCAGACAAGCTGAATCAGTACATTAAATGTGAATCCCTCACAGATTTGAAAGCAGCCTTTAGCACAATTATTGACTGTGAGTGATGATTATGTCTAATTGAAGGAGACTTTTGCTACCTGTAGCTCAGTTGGAGTCCATGAGAGCCACAGCAAGGCACTGCATCTTAATTCAATGTTCCAGCTTGAAAGAAGCAATTGAACCTAAATCCTGAAGTGTATACACATGGTCGATAAACTTTAATAAACTTTACAGGTTCAGTAACTGGACTGAGTGTACATAATTCAATTTTTTAATTCAGGAAGGGAAAATAGCTAACAAGTATGTTAGGCTACAGTAATGTATTAGTTCATCTCATGCAGAGGCCCTCTCAGTAAAAGGAAAAGATATAGTTTCATGCTTGTCTTTGGAACAAGTCATAAATCTGCTATTTTATACACTATATTAATGCTCTACAGGTGGGAGATTACTAGGTTATTTGGGTATGATCCAACTTCCAGCAAATTTGTGAGGAAAATAAAATAATTTGACAATTTTGCATCTTTTGCTACAGAAGTTATGCCAATAATAAAGAGAAATGAATGCTTTCCTTAATAGATTCTGCCTCTCTCCCCAAGACTTTTTGGCATGTTTTCATGGTGTAACAACACTGTTGTACAAAAAAATAAGAAGATATTCTGTGTCTCAATCCTTCCAAAAAAAGCGTTATTGATTCTTCTCAGTGAACAAAAATAGATATTCTCAGGGGCCCTACAATGAGAATTCTGTTATCCTTCTGTTCTATAAAAAAGTAAAAATTTGTCAATCTGTTCACAGCAAATATTTCTGTCCCACAAACATTTGTGGTGACCTATTAGATCTTTTCTAGGCTTAGATTAGGTTCCCTTGCCGCCATGATGATGATAACATTCACAAAGAGCTCTGTGACAATGCATTTTTCATATTTTCCATGAGCATGCAACTATGTGAATCATGAAAACTTTCCATTTAATTTGGTCCCTTACTAAATAAGTGATATAAAAGGCAAATATGAGCCATACATGTTGATTGTTCCCTCCTAGGGACTTGCTTACACATTTTGTAGGCCTGAGCTTTTAGCAAAGAAAAATTAATTTGAACCTTGTCTTGGAAAAACAGTGTAAATCGTAGGGTGCATGAGCAGCAGGGAATGAAGGATGTAAAGAGTGATCTGTGATAACATATTTTGGTAAAATCATTCCATAATAAATAGTACCTGAAAAGCCTTGAAATTTATTGCCAAGTGTCTATAGTTGTCACATGCAGACAAGCCCACACATTTCTATTGAGTCCTTTCAGGTTAACTACCCCGAGACTGGGGATTGTCAGAACTAGGTATGTGTCCACTCTCTACATATACTCTCCATAATTTCTTAGATTTAAAGCAACAAAAGCCTTAAAGTGGTCTGCTAGCAGGAAGGTTTAAATTCCCAGCACAGACTGCAATCTTTGGGCTGATAGATAGCTAATGGTGACACTTTGAAATTTTATAGGTAGATAAACCTTATGAACAACACTCTCCTTCTTGCACGGTTTCCAGATATCTGATAGGAACAAGCATGTTTTTCCAAGGTTTCAGGGAATCTACACAATAGTAGCTTTCTCTTCCCTATAATTTCCTTTTTGGACTCATTATTGCTATATTCATTTTGCCCGTATTTATACCTTATCTACTTTAATTCTTTGTTATCTTCTGGTTATGCTGTTTCTTCCATTCTTCAGATTTTCTAATTATAACTGCCTGCGTTCAATTTTTTTCTAAACTTTACCACCACCATCTTTATGCCTTCTCATGTTACTCACTTTAACCAAACAGTCATCATCTCTTCCCCTCAGCTATGGGATCTCAGTATTCTCTACTATGTGCCTTGCGTTTAATTTCCCTTTCTATTTCTAATTCCAGTCTGCCTACTCAATTCCCGTTATGTCCTGAGTCCGGCATACCCCCACTCTCAGTCTCATTCTTCCTTCAATGTTGCCTCTTAGTTCCCTGGACAATCTCCTTTCCAACATTAGTCAAATTTTCCTTCTCTTCCCAGGTGTGCAATCTTCGTCTTTTTGGTCTTCTCCCCTCTCTCATGGTTTAGTATGGTAAATCCTTAGCAGTGACAGAAGAAGTGAGCAGATTTCCTCAACCTAGCTCTGTTTTCCAACACCACTTCACCCCATAGACACCAGCAGCAAATTTACAGGGTTATTCTGTGGAAATATTTTATGCGTAATGTGCTCAGAACTCCAAGCTGTGGGGAGAAAGAATATTATTTGATTAAATGAGATGTCATCAACCTGTAAAATGCAATTTTTTTAAGATTTAAGACATGCTAGTTTTGGTATCTAGTCTAAATTCAGCTAATTCAAGATGAATTTGATGTCCAGCCATTTTCCAAAACACAAAGCTGCTAAAACATCTGAAAGGAAAAATGTTGGTAATTTTAACAGTGAAAAAAAGAACCTCAACTGGCAAACCTAGTTGAAATAAAAAGAAATGAGGAAACAATCAGGCACCTGGTGTGGAAAACTTCTGTGCAAAGAAGCTGTGTCCAAATTAAAAGGAGAGAAGAGCTGTATTTTAAAAAGGAATGTCAGGGAACCAACCTTGCTTGCTATATTGTTCATTAGTCGGCCAAGCAGTCCTTTAAAGAAAGGGGAATTTTATCTGAAGGGGAACACCGGGAATCAATTGCTTTGTTTTTCTTTATATGGGGTTGGTGAAATTATGTTTTCCAAACAGTCTCTGAAATGTTATGTTTTGTTTCAGCTTTCATCTGGAAAATTATAAATGGGGACACCAAAATGACATTGCATTTCAACAGTCAAACAACACAAAACAGGTATCTCACAAATAAACCACACAGGACATAAAGAAGTATCTTATCTTAGGATATCAAATAATCACAGGTAGGAGTTTGAACCAGGATCTTTAATAAGTGTCAGAGAGTTAATTTTATGCAGAAGGTTTATGGAATTTTTCTTATTCCTTTCTTGCTATTGTTCCTTTCTTTTTTAAAACTGTAATTTATAAAATACCTCCGTGCAGTTAACCTTTATGTAGAAAGGAAAATTAAAGACCACTTCAGAAAATAAAACATTGAAGAGAAACATAAAGCTGTTGCAATTTAAAAAAAAATTGGCATAAAAAAATTTTGACAGAATGAAAGGGGAAGCTCATATTAAAGTTACCTTATATGTTTGAGCCCTGTTGATTAGAGGATCTAAGCTGTCATATACATATATACAGGACCAGCAATGAAGCCATCAAAACTCCATAACGCACTATTGCTTTTATTTTTTGATGCTGTTGAAGTGTTATTATTTTTCACCATGCTTATTTGTCACTAGCTGAATTTCCATAGAAAGATTCAACGAAAACTTTGCAACCGTTCCCCAGAATTAATTCAGTTTTGGTTTTTTTGGATTTTTTATTAATATCTGTTTCCTTTATAGATTTGACCTGGAGTGTTGGGGCTTGAAATGCACAGTTGCCAGAAGTGTTTTTCACTGTCTTCAAAATTATCCATTTCTTGACATGACAAAAACATGTTCATTTGGTTTCTGAAGGCCTGGTGCTTTGAGATACCTTGTCCATTTTATAAATCTGAGAGACTTTATAACATTGTCAATCATATATCTGAGAATAGAGTACTTACCATGGAAAATCTCAGATTCTGCTTTTCCAAATTGAGGTACCATGAAACCACACCTGAGATGTTATATCCACAAGCAGATCCAGAAACCTCACACAGATATTCTCTTGAACACAGATGGGCAGGAAACCACAACTTCCTGAGAATGGCAGCAGGTCCCATTTTGTGGTCCTCACTAAATTTTGAAGTAAACAGAGCCAGGAGCTGGTGTCTTGCACAGAAGCAATGTGTCACCTACCCGGTGACCAGTTACATCTTCCCTCTCAAGCAGAAGGGCATGCTGAACTACATTCAGTGTCTGCCAATAAATTTAATCTCCTATTTAGAAAAAGACAGCGCAACAGTGGAACTGGTTGCTCAGAGAAGTTGTGGTTGCCCCATCCCTGGAATTGTTCAGGGCTAGTGTGGATGGGGCTTTGAGCAACCTGGTTTCACGGAAGGTATCTCTGCCCATGGCAGTGGGGTTGGAACTAGATGATCTTTAACAACCCTTCCAATCCAAACAATTCTTTGAATATCACTCTTGAAATGTTAAAATTAGCCCACACATCTGCTGTTCAGAACAGAGTTCTAAAACCCACTGAGACAATCCTTCTTTGAGGGTGGGTCACAGATACAAAGCACAGCTTATTGTTACTAGAAATTACTTTTACACCAGGGACAGAACTCTGTGCAGAGGATCAGAAGGTACTAAGTTTCAAATAAAACTGGTCAAAATTATTCTTTCCCACAACAAATAGTTAGAAAAATCTTTCTTGTACTAATGTGTAAAAAATGACAAACTTTTCCCTTTTGAGATTTTAATGAAAATTTAAAACTCTGAAAAGCAAACTCTCTAACTACTATTTACAAATTCATCAAAAGATTGTGTTTCATGGAAATATTTTTCTTCATGACATACTTCATTAAAAAAAAAATAAATTAAAACAGACTTTGAAATATGTTATTTTGAAAGTGAAATTTGCCATTTTAAAATTATTTTTATTTCATTGCCTTTATTTTATGTCATATCATATTATTATAAAAATAAGTCTGAAGCTATATATTTCAATAATTTTAAGAGAAAATGTTTAAAAATATGTTTCCATTTCATTATAGGAAAAAAAAAACCCAAATATTTTTTCTCAGTAACATAAGATCTAATTCTCACCCAGCTATATTTTTTGTCCCACAGGCCCTAAACACCCCTCTAAGAACAGATGTGAGCAACAAGGTTTTTCTTTGTTTATTGCATTGGATTGGGGTTTAACTGAATTCAATTATTCTAAAGTATATATTTTATGTGGTCAGATTTGCTCAGCACAGTCTACCTTGAGTTACTTCCTTTCACTTCAAAAATTCTAGTGGGACTTCAGGGTGGCATGGGGTAATTATACCACTGAATGTATGTTATTAGCAGAGATTAGATTTATTTCCACTAACAGATAATATAATAAAACAGCTGTAAGTATAGAATCGATACTGTTATACGTGGGATGAATTCTTAAAACGTTTATTGTTGCTTTTTGAGGTCCCAAGAAAACATCTGTATATACTTTAGATGCCATGTTTGTATTAAATATTTAAAGTTGCATTTGCTACAAGTTTTTAGATATTGGTGGGGGAAAGGCATGCATTCCATCTAAAAAGAAAAAATATGTTAGAAACTTATAGTACCTTAAATCTGATATCAGCTGCCGGCTAGAGAATGTAGTTATCGTAAACTTTTAAATTCTTCTGAGGTTTAATCTTCTTTAAAATTATAAAACTAATAATCAGAACTTGAATTTGTGGATCTGTTCTATGTACTAGGGATATATACAACATCCAGTGTTAATAATTGTGTAGATCAGACCTGTTTTTGCAGATGAATACTTTATGCAACCAGTAGTATCAGAAGGAATAAGTGATTGCACATGCTCAACTAAGATGTGCTGAAAAAACCCTGTTTTTTCAGGAAGAATCTCAGCACTTTCTCAGAAATCCCATACCTTTAAAATGCCTTATATTTTGTGAATTTCTCTTTTTCAGTTTTGGGGTACCTGTCACAGTAAAAACTTTGTCTGGCATCTAATAAACTAACTATCTCAATAATTTATCTTAATTAATATTGAGAAAATGTCAGTGCATCCAGATGAAGTATTAACAGCATAATAAACCATTTTAAGTCATTCTGAATGCTGTTTTTTAGGGTGCGGTTCTTTAGTCTAATGGCATATACCATATTTTTACTATATGTATACCTAAATTGAATTCTGCATATGAGAGGGAGCAAAGGTTTCTGAATTATTTAATGAAAAAAGCCAAAGCCCACATCTGTGGTTTTCAGCAATGCCCACTTAACACTCCAAAAAGAAAATGTCTTAGATTAGGTGTGCAGTTTTGCCTGTGAAAAAACAAATAACTTGAACAGCTAGGCTGAGCTTTGTGATCATGTGAGGCCAAGGAAAAGATTGTCTTCATGGAGAGTGGAAAGGCTTCAGTGTTTTTGGACAGTCTTTATCCAGATGTGCAGGTCTGTATCCCTGTTGTTTCACACCACCACTTGAACTTGCTGGTCCTATGTCCACTTCTTTCACCTGACCCTGCTATATATCTACCCAAGCACCTGAAGGCAAGGTGATGATGGTGTGAATGCTCATCCTCAGATGCTTGCCGATTCTTGGGCATCACATTTTCTGTCATACAGAACTCTACCAACCATTCCCAAACAAATAATTCCCAGATAACTAATCCAGCATTACACTTAGTCTTTCACTTATTTCTCTTTTAACTAGCTGTTCATGCTTCTTAAAAATCCCCATGGCAAGCTTTAAAGCCAGTCACTTTAGTGTGAGCAGCCCAGCACACTCTCTGTGACAATGACATTTGTTCTGCAGGCATCACAAGTTTCCTTGCAGTATGTTAACACTTGATTCTATTTTTCTGTGCCAGTTTTAGCCCTGATCTAGTTCATGTCTCTTTAAGTCCAGGTCTATTTTCACTATTTTTAAGATTCTTTTAATAACGAAGATCAAGGAAATTCTGACAGGAGGTGCACTTGTTTATAGCTAGTTTGAATTTGACAGAGTATAACCCTGTTACATGGGAGCTGTGTGTCTGTTTGTATGTGTGTGTGCGTTTCATGGTGCACCTAATAAAGATGACGATAACACTTTTCACATAATTATCATTTTAATTTTAGCAGTATTATATCATATGATGTTTTTCTCCAAACATTTGAAGCATATATTGTAAAATTTGAGAAGGCATCTTCAACTAGAAATTCTGACTAATAGGAATAATGTGATATGGTCTACTATATAAATAGTATAAGCAGACACCTTTAAAAGGTTTACATGTAAGTGACAGACAAAAAGAGCTCATGGGAGATTTGAGATACCTGCGCATGTGGTGCTGATGATTTTCTATTCCCAGGTTTATTCATTTAACACTGAAATAGCGGACATTCACTTCCATCTGTGAACTGACTTGTGACTACTTCATATTCTGTGAGATTATACCTCTAAAATCCAGAACACAGTAACAAAGTAAGGCACTAACTCAGGTACCTGCCATACCTGCCTTTTTAGTAGCTAGTGGTAATGATTTCCAGAAAAACAATAACATGTCTGAGGTGCTGTGGCTGGTTCCAGGTGGAAAAGGCATTTTCCTGAACATTCCAAAGAGCAATATGTATCTAGCTCAGACTTCAACGAGTTAAATTACACATTACTCTACTTTCTCCATACACAAAATCACCTTTGCAATTGATTACAAATACACTACACAGTGTGTAGTGTTCAACATGCATGAAGTTCTAAAATGTTTAAAATACGTCCCCAAAAAAACCCATATATGTATCTGGGGCAGAAAATATTATTCTGTGATGAAGCAGCACATTAAATTTGCAGTAGAGGTAAGCTTGGATAGAACAATTAATTCTTTGTGGGATGAGCATGGCTTTTCATGCCTAACTTCTGTGACAATGACAGAGCACAGCTTATAGAACTCCATGGCCAAATTGGAAAACAATTTTCAATTCTGCATTAAATGTGTTACACAGCACTGGTAAAATGGACATCAGATTCTGCCCATGAGGCACAACTACAGGGCAGAATAGCTTCTTTTCAATATTTCTGTGTTTTGTTTAGAATTTAAGACTGATTTGGTATTTTGAAAATATTCAGTAGGTGGTTACTGATGCTAACTAATTTCATTAATGGGTTTATCACTTTTTACACCTGCTGTTCAGGTTCATTATTTGACTTGCTGTGAACAACAGCAATTGTTCCCTTGTCAGGGAATCTCTCATCCAGCAGAGAGTCTTATCACACGTCAAGGGCCTTAAGAGGCAGGTGATGGGGGAATTGGTTTGGTAAAAGTGTGATAAAAGTGTGACATTCCACTTAATAATTATGTTTTCATTGAAGTAGAAAATTTCATGTTTCACTAGTACCATATAATGGCATCTGGAAATGGTTTTCTTTCTAACCACACCATTTGAGGTCTATGCTCAGTATAAGCAATTGTCATTCTGCATTTTAGGAGGGGCAATCACAAATGGGTCCAATGTAATTTGCCTCTGACCTAGAGCAACAAGAATGCTCCCAGCTCTACCACCATGATGTTGGATAAAAGTTGTTCTGCTGTATAAACAACTCTGCCCCCTCCATACATTTACACAGAAAACTGGAATAATTCCTGGATTATTCCAGCTGGCTTCCACTGTGTCTGAAAAAGGTTAAGAATGCACAGGCAGCTTTTTTATGTCTTTCCTACCAAGTGCATGTCATTTCAGCAAAAAGATACAATTTGATAAAGGCTTCTTATAAGAATTATTATGAGCATTTTATTTTAGAGGAAGGAAAATGAATAACTGTTTTCCCTTTCCTTTGTGGCATGCAAACTCCCTTACATTTACACATTATGCAAACTTCAAGGAGAAAGCAGTTAGTATGTCAGAGAACCAGCAGTGATAACACTTGAGCAGAGCAGTCTGCTGCATTCTCTTTAGTTTCACGACAGGCACATTAGTCTGGATGTTAGCTGCTTCTCCTTAATTGGATTGCTTGCATAAATTGCAATACAAGGTGGACATGTGATAGCTTTCTTTTTCACCAATCAGTCATGTCAAGAGAACCTTATGTATTTTATATAGATAGTAGAAAAAATGATAATTTGAAAAGATGAGAAGATGGTGCAGGGTAAAAGCTGATATTCTTTCTTTATAACAGATAGCCCCAAGTTGTAGAGGCCATTATTTCTTGCATTTTCAGAGCAAATGAACTTGACAGATGGCTGTGTCACCTAAACCCCTACCTACCAACTTGATTATGCAGAAAACAATACAATAGAAAAGAAATCATTACTGAAGGAACCTGGTTAGTCCACAGAGGGCTGAGCAGTGCAGAAGAACAAAATTACAGTTGTGGAATTGAACAGCAAGAATACATTTAACATAAAGTGGGTTACAGCAAGGCAATCAGTCATGGCTAAAGCTATTGTCTAGGCTTGCTTGCATGGTATATGAAGTAATCTGTCATCTACCACTGAATTTATGCTTAGTTTATAGTACAAAAATACAAAGGTTTTGCCAGGGCATGTTCTGGTAGTCTTGAGTAGCTCAACTATGGATCTATGAAATTAAAATTATGGGAATTCAGGACATTTTTCTCCTTCCAATCTGTTTTGCAGGACATTAACACCAAAGTAATTTCTTCTCCCTTCTCCCACGTTACTCAAACATTAACGAAATCCCACCACTTAAGGAAAGACAAAACAGGCTGGGCAAGACAAATACTCAGCACCAGTCCAGGTTATACAGCACTACCATTACTCCATAAAAAGTTACTCTGGATTTGCAGGAGGTCTGGCTATGGAAGCTACCTAATGACATCCAACAAGACAGAAACAGAGATGGGCAGCACCTATTCCTGGTGGCCCAGTCCCCACATTAATTTTTACATATTCTTTGCAAAAAGATAAAATCTCTTAACAACATTATTACTATTTCTCAGAGGTATTATTATAGAATCTTATACATCATTTGCAACAAAATGAGCTTCTAGTGTCTGTTTCTTTTGACAGTTTCAAGCAATACATCAACTACTATATGCTTGAGGGCTTACCACCAGGTAAGACCTCATGTTAATTAATTATTTCAATTAACTACTTTTGGTATAACTCAGCTCATCTAGTTTGCCATTGACACCATTGAAAATATCAGTTTTAGCAGGATTAATACTAGGTGTGTTTGTTCACAGAGGGGTGCTTTAAAAAGATTTGAGGCAGGTGGTGGAGAGGCAAGACTGCTGAGAAAAATTAACAGAGTAGGGAAAAACTCTTCCTGCAGAACACAGTGGACTTCTGTCCCAGAAACAGCTCTTTTTCCTCAATTACCAGGTTTCTCTGATATTCAGTATGTACATGACTGACTTCCAATTTCTCCCTGTCCCTTTTTGGGACAGTCACACTCTTACATCACAGGGAAACCCATGCAGTAGCAGGTAACCAATTGTCCAGGAGTAAGAGTCTCACTCCCAGAACTCCTCAACATCCTGAGAAAAAGACAAGAAAGAGGGTGGAGTCTCCAGAAAAAGAGATTCATTGCTGTATTCATTGCTCTGCAGCTTCCAAGTCTCTTGCTATCTCTTGCATATTAGAACTGTTTTAGCCAGATGAAGACAAATAGAGATATTTTTAGCCTCAGCATGAAACCTATGCAGATGAAGCTTTCAGTATTTCCCTGATGCTGTGATCAATGCAACTTGAACAGTTCTAACACATCTACTTTGGAGGCTTGTGTCTTTTTTCTTGGTCTCAGGTCCAAAGAGTGAATCTTTGGAATACTTAGAGATTGAGCCTAATGTGGGGGAGCAGAGAAGGGTTCACATCCTCCTCTAAGGGGTTAGGGACAGTTCATTCAATATAGTTCACACATCTTTTGTTCCTCCAGCACAGGAATTCCGTCTGCAATTTTTGCGTATTGGTGCAGAACTATCCAGATCTCTACCAGGTTCAACACAATGACTGTTTTTGGTAATGTTGACAATCCAACCAGAAACCCTATGCTTGATTGTAGGATACCCCAAGAAAAACAAGTATTTAACAGTGAAAACTTGCCTACAAAGTCTTCATGTAAACCAAAGCAAGATATGTGTTACCCATCTTGTGAACGAAAAACTCTGCCATGTGAAGATTTCTGAGTCCATAGAAATGCACAAGCATGGAAAGATATGAGTTCTGTAACATGAACAGGGAAGTATAGACTATACTATTCATTTCCATGAGGCTTTCTTATAGACCATACTGGGAAAATACCTTTCCAGAACAAAGTTCAAACACTCTCACAAGGAGACATAGAAGAACAAACCAAATCAGAATAATTCAGTGGCTGGACATCATCCACTCTGGAGTTCAATTAAACCTTAAGCAACTGTGTGACCGACAAAATCATGTAATTTGTATTAAAAACAGAGAAAATGAGCTTGCCAAATGACTCAAACTTTGTAAGAACTGACCCTAGATATTGCAGAGCAGAAAAGCCTATTTTGGTATCTAAGGTACTGAAAGAAGTGAAGATAAAAACACGGATTTAAAACTCCTAGTAGAATTTGCTAAAAATGTCTTTTTCCTGCTCTTGCGGACATCAACTTTTCTGTTCTTGCCTTGACAAACATGATGTGTTTGTCATATCCAGAATTTAGACACACATAGCCCCTGATATTGATATTGCTATTGATATTATACATCAATATTATACAACATATTTACCTATATACTAGTAAAAGTCCTTACTACAATAATCTTTTTCAGTCTTTTTGATTCCTATTCAGTTTATCTCTGAAAAATCGTATTTTATCTTTCCATCATTGTTACATTTCTGAACTCTTGTTCCTTTCAAAAGATCATCAGGATATTCTACAAGAAACTCAGGGCTTACAAACATACAAGGAAAGAAAAAAAATTTCAAAGGCATCTCTGGAAGCTGTTGAAAGGTGATGTTCCAGCATCCAAAATGTGGAGGCCATTGTGGGTATACACCTGACATTTAGGTAGTAATGACAATCAAATTCTAGAGACTGAATTTCTTAATTTATTGATATATGTCTGTATCATCTCAAATCCTGTATTGAACTGGGACAGTCTAACAACTAAGTTCAAAACAAGGTTTCCTTTTCCCTCTGTGTTTATTAAGTCTTGGAAGAATTGAATAGTTCATTTCCTTTACAATAAATTAAATTAGTTTAGAACTAAAAATTTTTTAACATAAAGAACAGCATTCTAGTTTACCTGAAAAGCTCACAACCTGACAACTAGCAATTTAGCACAGCTTTATCAAGACCATCCCCCAGCTTCCTGATTGCAGACATTTTACTCCCTCCTTTATTTGCAGTCAGAATTTTGCCAGAGCAGCCCACTCTGCGCCTGCTACTCAAATTCCCAATATCCGTCAGATTAATGCCAGGATAGGATGTAACAGTGATCCTCTTCTGCTGATGCACTCCATACTCTGAACAAAAAAATATCTCTCATTTAAAACCAAACAGCAGATTACAAGAATCATATTCTCCCTCCCCTAACCTCTGTCTGTGTTTTCACTTCACCCAGGGTAGATTTTGATCTCGCCTTTGTCATTTCCTGGTGTACTTTCAGCCCTTCACCTGAATCAAAGACACATGTTCCTTGCAGGCTAAAATTTGCTTTGAGGAGCAACTTTCCTCATGCTTCATACTTAGTATATCAGCTGATTGTTTGGCTTAATTTTTATGAGATTTTCTGTAGGGTAAGTAATCCACAGCTTTTCAGTTACTGCATGAAATAAATGTACGTGTGATTAATTGCTCTATTTGATATTATTAACTTACCAGGAATATTTTATTTTGATTCGCAGGTTGAATTCTAACGTGACTACAAAATCTAGGGATAAGGAAATACTACTGCGTTCCTCTCCCTAGCAGGATACACTTGTCCCTAGATGTATGTCAGATAGTGATTGTTCACCTTGCTTTAAACAAACAATCTCACCTTGGAGTTTATGCCTTGTCTTTATCACCCCAAGTAATGTTATTACTCTTTGGAATTTTTTTATTTAAAACAGTACTTTTTTCCTCTACATTGAATCCACGAGGTCTTTCTTCTAAAGACCTTATATAGANACATGGAGCTGACCTGATTAATTACTGACACTTAATTTTGCAGCTGATGAAGTGCACTTCAATAAGTAATATTCACTGGCTGAGGCTGCCTTGTTCCTATTCTGCTAGAAGTGGGATTCCTTTAGAACTAGCACACTTCCCAGCCAGCCCTGAGACTAACTCGGATTGCAGGAGTTTTGTAGACATGTCAATCTATAAACACCATTTGCTTTCAGTAGCAGGTAAGATTTGGACCATTTACAGAGACTCCTGGTACCCATATTAAGGCAGGTACCAGGTGGGATATCTAGAAGAAATCAGTCTGGGGCATCTTTCCCTGCCCGTTGCCGCAGGAGCTGCATGTAAAATGGGTCGCCTTAACGGGCAGTATGTGAACCTGTTTTCTTCTAAAGACCTTATATAGAATATGGGATTGTGAAACTGGCTAATTAAATATCTTTCACTGGTTACTTGTTTGCTGAAATCCAGTTCTAGAAATGAAATGCTCTGTGAATTCAAACTAATAAATAACACATACGCATAGCTATGTCTAACTATTGTTTTGTAGTGGTTGGGGTCCAGTTCTCTTTACCAACAGGCGGCAGAAGAGTCAAAATCTCAGGACTTGATCCTGTTGCTGCCTACAGATGTGTTCTGCTTATAAAAAAGTTAATTGCATTCTCTGACATTGGCTTTTAAGGATGAATCTCACCTTGCTCTAAGAGTCCAAAAACAGCTAGAGTTTGCAACTTTAGTTCTCAAAAACTTTTCTTCGTATTCTACAACATGCTGCAAGGCAGTTCACAATTCTTAGTTGTTCACAGCATTTATTTACTTTATTGATGACATCATCAGTATTTTGTCACTGTAGAGTTTAGTTGTCCTTAGTAAAGCTGACCATGGAAGTTTTGAACATTGATTTTTTTTTTCCCCTTCTGTAGCACAAGCGAATGATTTATCATCTTGTTCTGGGACATCAGCCAGAGGCAAGAAATAGCTCTAATAACATGCTCTGAAGTGACTTATACTGACTATGTGTTTAAAAATGTGGTCAAATAATATGCTGTACCTGGACATAGGAACATCAACCATAGAGAAAGACAGGAAAGCTTTTTATACAAACAAATGGCATCTGCCACACAACAAACACAGAACCCAGTTTTCTTTCAAAAATAGTTCAGAGATTTCTTTCACTTGTATTTGAATGTATAACATTTTGTGCTCAATTTTCATTATTTAAAAAATTCTGAACAAATATTTTGAAAATCCATCTTAAAATTAGCAAAAGGTAGTATAAAACACAAGTTTCATGTACAAACTTTCTTTCTCAATGGGGATTTAGATTTTGACATCACTAATTTTCTTAATTTTCTTTCCTTGTCATTGTATCAAAGTACAATCTTGAAAAACAAATCTAATGCAACAAAAGACATAATAATTACAACCATTGCCATACTTTGAGAGGAAACATGAAGGCAAGGATGAAAAATAATTTCACAGGATTCCTATCTCCCTGTTACCTCAGTAGATTCATGCATGTGCGTGCATGAAAGGAAAACAGATTGGATGCAATTAGATGTTACATTTCCTTAGGTGACGAAGCTGGCTATTTCCTGATTTATGTAGCAGTCCCATAAGCAGTCATATTGCCACCATTGATACAGCAGGAGACGGAAAAACGGTAGTACAAGGATGGGAAAAAATGACAAAATGTTAAAGGAAATAGGAACCTCCTTATGCTGTAGGGAGAGAAAAAAAAAAGCAGATAATTGTAGGAATGCATTTTACAGATAAAAAATAATTTTAATTGAGGAAGCAAGTGGAAATAATTTACAAACAAATTTATAAATCGGTCTCAGAGTTAAAGTAATTCTAACATGCAAAAGGCCCAGAAAGAAAGAGTGGGAAATATATAATTTTTCATTTTGCATATGTGCAGTCTAAGCAAAAAGAGATGCTTCAGGCATATGTGGGTAAGTAATGACAAACATTTACATTAACTGCCTTTGGTCTCTTTCTTATTTGCTTTCCTGCATATATATTTGAGGAAATTTTTGGTCTCTTAAAAGTTCATTTGAAAAGACTGGAGCCCAAAGATGACATGTTTATAAACATGTCATGAACTTTGGTAACATGCAGAAATGCAATTTATTTTGAGACTGAATAGAAATAATTTTGGACAGGACAGGAGCTGTTTATACAGGTCACATGATTCAGTAATTCATATAGTCACTCATATGCACCACTACTGGGTCAGATTTTCAGGTGAGGTAAAAGGGTGTAGCTTGATAGTTACATGATGCTTCACAACCACCTATTTTGATATTTCTGCCTCATATAGATAGATTAAAAATAAATATCCTGTGATTCTAGGAGTTCACATGCTCAAGGGAATTAATTTATTTTCTCTCTGGCTGTAGTACTGACACAGAACACTTTCTAGTCTGGTTTTGGGATTTGGATTTTTTTTTTTTTTAATTAGAGTAAATTCAAGACTGTTAATCAATCAGAATAAACTATTTTAATTTATCATTAGATTATTGTAGTAGTAAATATTTTCATAAATTTAGATAAAACATGTTAAAGTCTACCAGGGTCCAGTCCAATAGTAAATCTCATAAACACGAGATTACATTAAATTAAAAAAAAAAAGTCTAAAATACCATTTTCTAAAACTGTTTCTACATGGCAAAAATTATCCTGAAAATATAGAAACCAATTCTTCTTTCTGCAAGAATGAAACTGGTAATTTTTTTTTTTTAACAGTAATGCATTAGCTGAGTATTTTGAACTTTACTGAGATTTCTCTTCTTATCCTTCAAAATCTGTCAAGTTTTGAAAAAATTACTTCTGAATCCTTATTATTCTCTTGAAATATGAGTTCACCACAACCCATGCCCTATTTTCTCAACTATTTCTTGTATAGTTATGCCCTTTCTGATGCATCAGAAGCACAGAAGTTAATGTATTTTAACTCCTTCAGACCTTGAATTCTTTAGTGTGTGAGTTCAGCACACACAGACCCTCTCAGGCCACATTCATTTGATGTACAAGAATGGTGCTCAGTGAACATCCTCAAAAGTCACTTCTCCCTCCTACTTAGCTTGTCAGGATGAACCGGCTTTAAGTAACAGTTTTCACTCTCTTTACACAATCATTTTGGCTGCAGGAATTATTCAGAAACAAATGAGTCAGCCACCAAGAAGAGAAATTATCTTCTTTTCCTCTGCATAGGACCCAAAGGAAAATCTCTGCCTCTCATTTCAAGGGATTCGCACAGGTTGGGAAGAGCAGGTTAGAGCTGGCTGTGCGCTTGATGTGAGTACCATCTGGCAGTGGCAGGGTAGGGTGACTCTGGGGGAGCACTGTCAAGAGCACTCTGCTGCTGCTCTAAAGAGGAGCAACATCAATATCTTGCAGGAGTATGCTGCTGGTTTTAGCACATGTGATAACAGACTGAGACTGGACATGGCCTCTTCTTATGGGACTACATTTCCCTAGCTGATGAGGGATCCATTTCTGCCTTTGTACTACAAGAAGTCTGAGTTTGGGGTTTATTCTCCGTGAGCCTTTCTTGAGCACACCAACCAGTGTCCTGATTGCTTATCTTCCACATCTACTGGGTTCCAAGGTACTAGCCAAAAACTTTGAGGTTTTCATGTTACTCTGTGGAAGACACCTACAAGCTACACCACTGAATCCAAAGGAACATTTCCTTCCTGTAAGAAGAGCTCCTGAGGCAGATTGGTTTTAACACAAAAAATTCTGTAATAAATCAGTTTCCAAGTGTTACTTGGAAAAAAAGTCAAAGCAGGAAGCTACCAGAGGCAGCCTACACACACACACACAAAAAAAATCACAGTAGCAGATATTGGCACCAACAGTTGAAATAAAATACAAATCTCCGTCTCTGGAAAGAAGTTCTGCTTGCAGTCTTTGTCCTACCAGCTACATACTCATGATCTTTCATGTGTAGGCACTATGTATTGTTCCTGCAGATATTTAGGTGGACTTGTAAAGCTGTTTTCTGGGAAGGCCGGGGGGGAAAGTTTGGGTCAGTGGGAAGCAAATAAATGAAACAAAGATTATCAGAGGAACTGGGGTATAGTTGTTCATGTCATATGTAAGTATGTGAAGAATTAATAAGAATTAATTCCAAAGTACCAAAATATTCTGGCAAACATTGGGATAGGCCTAGTTTAAGTCATTGAATTGATAGAAAGGTAAGTACATAAATTTACACCCTTGTGTATAAATCCCTCACACTTCCTAGTTTTCTGTTTCCACAGCTACAGAAAACTAAATGAAATAAAAATGGTTCAACAACACAAGAAAGGACTTACTAGGTCTGCTGTATTTTCTAGGTTTTATTATCATAGAACCATAGAAGGGTTTAGGTTGGAAGGGACCTTTAAAGGTCATCTAGTCCAACTCCCCCTGGATCTTCCACTAGATCAGGTTGTTCAGATCCTTGTCCATCCAACCTGTCCTTGAATGTTACCAGGGATGGGCATCTACCACTTCTTTGGGTAGTCTGTTCCAGTGTTTCACCACCCTTGTTGTAAATAATTTATTCTCTATGTCCAATCTAAATATATTCTCTTTCAGTTTAAAATCACTACCTCTTGTCCGATCGCAATAGGCCCTCCTAAAAAGTGTGTCCTCATCTTTCTTGTAAGCCACCTTTAATCTCTCAAAGGCCACAATTTTTCTTCTTTTCCTCCTTTCCTTCTTTTCTTCTCCAGGCTGAACAACCCCAGCCCTCTCAGCCTTGTCTTTGTAGGAGAGGTGTTTTTGTGGCCCCACTCTGGATTCGCTCCAAAAGGTCCATGTCCTTCCTGTGCTGAGAACTCCAGAGCAGGATGCAACACTCCATGTGGGGTCTCAGGAGAGCAGAGCAGAGGGGCAGAATCCCCGTTCTCTCCTTGATGGTCACAATGCTTTTGATGCAACCCAGGACACGTTTGGCTTTCTGGGCTAGGAGTATCAATTGCCGGCTCATGTCCAGCCCCTCATCCACCTGCACCCCCAAGTCCTTCTCAGCAAGGCTGATCCGAATCTGTTCATCCCCCAGCCTGTGTTGATACCAGGCATTGTACCAACCCAGGTGCAGCACCTTGCACTTGGTCTTGTTAAGCCACATGACGTTCCCATGAGCCCATTTCTTGATCTTGTCCAGGTCCCTCTGGGTGGCATCCTATCCTTCAGGGCATGTCAACTACACCACTCAGCTTGCTGCCCTCTGCAAACCTGTTGTTACCTTCTTAAAGGAACACACCTTTAAAGGTGTTGCACTGGGGTTTCTCTGCTGTCTCCTACTGCCTCCGGAGCCTCTGCACGTCTCAGAGCAACAGGCTGAGGTCCCTCACTAGCAGACCATCCTGGTGACCTCGGTGTGTAATCCCACATTTTTTCACAGACAAGCCTGATATTATCCTCTCCCCCATCAAGTCTTAGGAAATTTGTTATTTCTAAGGCTGGATTCACAACAAAGTAATAGAAGATACCACTTAAGAGTAAATACCGCCACACCATTGTGAACTTTTCATATGTATTTAGTGCTCACTATCAAAGGAGTGAGACAACCAACAGTTAGGATCAGGCTACTGAAAATGTCACTCCTTTGCAAAACTCTGACCAAAATAAACCTGAGAAAGGCTATAACAATATTATCACTGAATAAACTCCATTTTGTGTGCTACTAACAAGCTCAGTATTTCCAGCCTTAGTGAAAAAAAAACATCTGTAGAAGTTATAAGACCTCCATGATTTCAGGGTGTGGCTCTGAGAAACAAATCTAATTCCTAGTGCTGAATTAGAAGGGAAACTTTGGTCCTGAAAGTGGCAAAATATACTGGTTATTTGTTGGGTTTTTTTTGTTTCTTTTTCTTTTTCTTTTATATCCTACTATTATAAAAGCAAAATTACATTTTGACCAATGAGACTTTTCAAAGTGTTAGAGTGAATTTTGGAAGGACAGAAGAGTACAATACTTCTCTGGAAAAAGAAAAATCCCCAAAAAAAGTCTTTGATATTGAGGCAGATCTCTTTTAATCCTCTGTTAAAATTATGTGGGATTTTGCTATAAGATAGTTCTAAAGACAAATATAGAAAGTGAGGTTTAATTTTGAAAATTAGTGTTCCTGGTGTACAAAAAAATCACAAAAGCTCCACAAGACACCTGCCTTACACCACTTGCCACAAGAAGACCTTGTCCTCGTTTTTACAAGCAAGTACCAGACCTGACCTGTTAGTCCACTTATGTAAATAATAAGTCCAATTCCCTTTGCAAGCTCCTGCTAAAGCTGTGCCATTAGAGCCATCGTGTCATTTAGGCAGTCAGTGGAGAATCAAAGACTGCCTGCGCTGCAGCAGCCCAGCGCTACGTTTCTAAGAAAATGGGCTCTTAAAAAAGGAAATGTCACACCGCAGTGTGAGAGATAAACAGAGGTATATCTTTAGAGCAGCAGGCAGGGACTGTAGAAACACTCTCTGTAAATGACTTTGATCCCCTAGTGTGATGAATCATGGAGTCACAAATCCTTTTTAGCTAATTGCTATCAACTTGTGAGATTTTTCCTTCCATGTTCAATATCAATTTTCAGGGCCATAGGAGACAGCACTTGTCCCCCGAGTCTGCTGGCGACTTACCGCTAAAACTGAACTAGCACCACTTAACAGTTTAAAGGGGGAAGTCATTTAATATGACACTGCTGCTAGTAACTAAAAGGGAAAATATTAGGGGCAAATAAAGGGAACAGTAAACCTTTTTTTTACTGTCAATGACCTGCCTTTGAAAATGTCCTTTCCATATCCACATAGTATCGGTGCATCTATCTCAAAGCAAAAGAAGCTTTAATTATTCAAAAGTGATAAGCAGGGACTTGGGAAAAAGGAGAGTGAAATTTGGTTGTTTTTCAAATCTAATGACTTCCACATTAAAAACTGCAAATAAAATAAACATTTTTAAGTCTCTTTGAACCACACTATTGGACTGAATGAGAAATTTAGAATATAATTTTAAATTTGAACACTTACAGGGCAAATTTCACTCCATTTCCACTTTCAGGACAATCAAGTGAAAATGTTTTAGATTTCCTAGGAAATCTAGTCCTTTCCTGTTCATTGGAATTTTTCTGCAAAATTTTGTCATCTCTGCTAATTCACAAGGTTATGCAGATCAGAAGTTACATCTTTGATGCATAATAGCATAGGTATTTTTCCAGACTATAGAGGGACACAACTCCCTGCAACTTCTGAACACTCCAGACTTAGAAATTCTGAATTGGCATTTGTTTCTTGGCATTCAGTAGCCTCTGAATGAAGACAGCATCTCAAATAGTCAAAATCATTTAGTAGATAAACTTGGATTCAGTATCAAATTTCATGGCACCTAAAATCTAGAATTTACAGAGGTGTGAAAGAGCAAGCTATTAGGCTAGTTGACTGTGTAAAGCCGAAAAAGCAATGCTTCAAATAAGCCTAGTGAATTTTGCTTTAAAAAGAGCAACGGGACTTACTTTAAATGAACTCTTTCAAGTTAAGCTGAAGTTTCACTGTTGTTCTTATGTATCTTCATAGTCATTCACTGGTTTTAATACTCAGAGTAGTGACAGTTTTCCAGCCTAGATTAGGAGTATTTTTTAAATCTATATAAGAAAACTAATTTCGTCTCCTAGACACCCATAGACACCCATTTAAGGGTAAATATAATATGTATGTCCAATCAAGCCTAGCTTCAGAGCAAAATTTGGTTTCATTTGTCACAGGCAGACCAAGAGTTAATCACAAAAAATTATTCTGAGACAAATTTTAAACAATATTCTTGTTGGAAAATAAATAAATAAATAAATAAAATAAATAAATAGCCCTTTGACACTTACTGTTTCCTGGCAATTTTTCCACTAGTTTCCTTATCAAGAGACATGTTTAATATTAAAGTAGAGATTCATTTATTTGAGGTGGGATAGACTTAAAGATGGAAATGAGAAAATGATTATGGGATTTTAATGTGCAGGCTGAAAACAAAATACAAATCAAAAAAAAAGTTTTACAGTTAGCTGAGCACGCAGATTCTGAGCTGGTATCCAGATTATTTTTTTTTCCTGAGGAAGACAGTAAAATTTTGATGACAAGACTCATAGTTTTGAACACTTTCCCAGTTTTGAATATTTGCACAGGTTTTAAGTGCTTCCCCTCAACTGTTTCTTATGGAAACTTCTTAGCACATGGAGCTGCTACGTCTGCTACTCTGCATCACGTAAGAATAGAGAGGACACTTCTCAGCTTCCACCTTATGTCTGGGTTCCACTTCACAGTCTACATATAACTTGCATGTACTTTTTAATATTGTCCACCAAATATCCAAGGGAGGACACAAAATTTCTCATGTTTTTTCCCTTGTCTTGCCCAGAACTCTTTTTCTCTGAAAGTTGACTCAGAGAAGTTCAGCTTACCATCTGATCACAGCATCATAACTGGTGAAATTCAAAGTACCTGTATTCCAAAATTATATTACCATGATGCATTTTATAAGGCATTGGCTCACCATTTGCTCATAAATAAGAGAAGTAGAACTGTTTCATATTTCTAGCCCATTTGCAGAGATGTTACTGTAAAGGAGAAAGGAGAGAAGACTGAAGGGTCAAAACCTTTACTCAGAGAGAAAAAAGTAGATGTTGACTTTGACATGAACTGACTTGATAGTACGGGTCAAAGTCTGAGAAAGTCAGACAAGTAGTTTGACTCTAAGATCTTCTGATTTCCCCAAAATATTGAACAGTTAAGTTCTGAGAAATAAGAAGAGGAAAAAACAAAGTTGCAAACATTTTGAACAGTGCAATCTGATTTACAGAAAGTTCTTCAGTGAAGTTCTACGTTTAAAAATATTTTTTCCTTTTTGAAGGAAATTAAAGTATTTTCAAGCAAGCTCACTGTAATATTAAAGTCTTCAAGGCTGGATGAACAGATTTAAACCTTTTTGACGATTAACAAAATTTGTAAATTTACATACAAGCTGCAGCTGATATTGCAAACTAAAAAGCAATACTAATACTATGCTTAAGTAAAACCTCTTCATTTGAACAGAACTAAATTTGTTTTAGAGCTCAAAAATAAAGTCATTTGTGACAACAGGCACAGCAACAGAGGTTACACAAAATTTGGTGGGAAAATTTTGTCTGCTATCCTCTCTGATAGTGATAGAATTACGCTCTTAGAAAGTATTATAAACTGTCTTTAATTTACAAACAGAAAATGCATTAAAATTCCAGCTGGTCATACAACTCAATGAAAACTTCCATGCAATTTAATTTCAATTTAACAAAACTGTGTTATTTTAGCTGCTTAGAACTTCATCAGGTAAGACCTGAATCAAGTTTGTTTCCTCTCTCACTGGAAGTGAAAACTGATGTGGTGTCTCTGGGATTTGAAATTGGGATCTAAGACTTCTCAGTGTGACACTTAGTCAACAAAAGCATTCTTCCAGCAGAATTTTACTGATGAATGCGAGGAAAAAAAAGATTGGAAGATAATTTTGGATTAATGACTGAGCACTGAATCAAACTAATATTCACCAATGTGGCATTCTCATGTTTTCTTCCATGACAAAGGCCAAGTATCCCACTTTTTAAAAAGCAGATACTAATACTTTGTTGTTAAACTCTTAAATTCTCTTCTGATTCAGGGATTTGGGCCAATTATATCAGTAACTGTTTTTTTTAAAAAAAGCAAAAAATTGCTTATGATAAAAAGTCTCAATATAAAAAATACGTATATTAGGATTTTATTTTGAAGAATTTGAAACAGAAGCATAGGAAAAGTATTTTTTAACTTTCAGTAAAAATTGACCTTACAAGTGTTATATAAATTTCTAATACAGTATACAGTATATAGTTTTCCAGCATTTATTGCTGATAAGATATTTAATTAACAAAAGAATGTTTCAAATAACAAAAAAAAGGTGATACTCATTAGTAAAATTCACTAGATTTTTAATGACAGAAAAAATAACCTGAATTTTTGGTTCTACTCTGAGTTTGCCGAGGATGTTTGAGTCAAATATTTTAGCTACAGTTCATTGTTTTCATTCAATAACTACCTTAGTTGTAGATGCAAAAAAATTATGCATAATGAAATAAAGATGTACAAAAAAGTTTTCCTGAGCTATTAAATAAATGGGGGTGAAAGTGCACAGGCTATTCTAGGACCTGCAGGGATGGCATAATACCAGCTAAAGTAATGCATCTCAGTTAAGAGTGACACTGTGCTGTTACTGAGAATATCTATTGGAGTTTAGAGGAAAACTAAGTTTGGCCATTTTCCACATTTTAAAAATCCTGTGAAAGAGCATCTCTGGCAATCACTGTCTCTTCTGTGCTGTTAAGCACCTGGGCAACTTCAGCACCACAAATCTAAAAAATGCAATCCTGCCCTGGATCTTCACGGTATAATTCTCACTAATGCTGGTGGATGTCCTCGCTAAAGAGAGGGTAAAGGATAAGGTCACAGGATAATGAATTTAACTCTAGGTTTTTAAATGAGGGAGGTTGAGTTGTTGGGGTTTTATCTTTTTTTTTTTTTTTTTTTTTAAATGGCATCTTTTTCTTCCTCAGGGAGATCTGCAGGCTGTGGCTTTTTGCCTTTGAACATCCTCAAGTCAAGCATCAAGAAAAGGTGATGAGGGTTAGGGAGGCTCCCTTGACATTTGGTGCACTGGCATCAGCCTTTGCAATTACGGGCCACCTTTCTAGCAGACGGTAATTGAAAAGTGTGAACCACATGGGCTCTAGTCAATAATAGCGTCAGCATACAAATGACACTCTGAGCTTTCTGTGTTCGCCATCCACTGTTTTTGCTTTTCACCTTTTATCCTTCTCAGCATCATGACTTAATCCACTCTAATGAGGTAAGCTCTATTGCCAAAAATCGGCAGCAACACAGCTCTCCTCTGGCACCACTTGGGGTTTGTAAGGAGTCAAAAAAATAGTGAGTCTGTCAGCTTTCCAAAAAGGACGACAGTGCACCCTTTGAAATGTCCTCAGCTTTCCTGAGCACTCTTTCGAATAAAGGCTTCTTCCACCCTTGCTAAGGAATGCATCCCACCTTCATAAAACTTGTTCATCACCAACCCAAGGTGACCAGAGCCTTTGAGTTAGTTTAGTACATGCATTTCCTAGCTTGAAGGTCATTATTGGCGGCCACATGTCACTGTTTACAAACAGCAGGTGACTGCCAACAGTGGTGAGTGTGTGAATTTCCTTTGCTCTCTTTTCCTTACCCATCTGTCCACATTTCTGGAATCGTAAGTATCTGCTTGTAGCAAAAGCCTCAGAAGAGAATGCCAAGATATTGTAGATGATAAGATACAGAAAGAAGATAACCAGTTACTTCTGAGTGACTGAAAGGAAAATAGCTAATTTTACAGAGACTTTTTTCTTCTCTTTTCTTTTCTCACACTCATTTTAACTTAAGGTCACAGAAGGGTACATTGTCTATGTAGTACTTACAAAGAGCACTTACAAAGGCCTGGAATTAATGAGTTCTGCCTAGCTATGAGATTTTCATCTGATTTCAAAATGGACCCAGAAGACAGTTTTACACATGTGTCAGTCATAAATAAATGCCATAATAAACTGAACTCTACAAAATCCATATTAAAAAAAATATTTAATTGTGTAAATGTTGATCCTTAGAACAGGCATGGTACACTTATCAATAATTTTAACTGCAATGGCAATTTCCGTATTTAAAGATAGAGACAGAGGGTGGGGGTAGGGACAAGAAGAAAAAAGAAATACAATGGAAAAGTGTTTCCATGGGATTAGACCACATGGCTTTAATACACACATACACAACTGAGGAAAGCAGAGAATTTTGCCTCCTACACTTCTTGGACCTCTCTCTCCTTTCTTCATCTCTAATCTGGTTTTTGCCAATTCCTTTTGATCTATCGGGGGCAGGCAAGTCAGGTCCGTAAGTACAGATGGAGTAAATATGGAGATTAGCCTCTTCTCGTACTGCATTAGCTCCTAATACCTGATTAAGCCCAGAATCATGCAATTGTCTTCGTGTTGGCTATCAGAGTGGCAGAGCACAGAAGGGGGCAGGATGAAGGCTGATTTTGTAATGGATACTTATTTTATCCCAGTGCTCTAAGAAGATTAGGCCTGGGGGTGTCACATTAGCCATGATCTCTGGGCCTTTGGTAGGCTCTCGCAGTTTTCAAACACCTCTGCTTCAGCCGTAGAACAAACAGGCAGCTTGGACGCTGTGGCCCCATGTTGTGGCATGAATAATTGCACACTGCAAATTGTTTGAAGATCACAAAGTGCTGTGTAAATTACCCAGTTTTGGCTTAGTAGAAGTGATTTGTGGTGACTTACTGAATCTTTTCACAGTTCGGCATTAAACTTCCCACATTTCTCTCTATCTGAGATGGAATGAAAGTTGAGTCATATTTTCCTTTATTCTTATCAGAACAACCTTTATAAAGCCAGATTGTATAAACTGCTGTACTGTACGCAAACCCTGCATGCAGCACTTTGTCTTTGGTACAGGTTCAATTATATTTAGCTGAAACACCAAAAGATGCCTATTCAGCACAAACCCTAAATCAGCTCATGTGATGAATGTAAGGACATGTTCAAAACCATCTGTATAATACATGCAAAAATAGTACGTGTGAAAGCCTGCACCTTTCTTTTTTTCCATTAAAGTTTCCAGCAAGGATTCCTTTTTGTTTAGAAATAAGTCTCAACCTAATCAATGAGCAAGCCAAAAATATAAAAGCTACTTTTCACTCATTTGGGAAAACTGTGAACTGAAATACAAAGTGAAACCAGTAATAAGAGATGTTAAAAACAAACAAACAAAAAAAATCATTACTAATTGAAAAAACCAGAAACATTTGTAATATTGGTACTTATGATGAAAAACATGTTTTTATTGAGTTAGAGAATTTTTCTAAGTATGTTTTATTAAAAATTAGTTATCAATCAGGTCTATAAATTTAATTCTACTGAAATTAGTTAAGAAGTGAAGTACTTTGCACTTTCCAAATGATTTTTAAAGCACTGGATAAACACACGAAAGTATCGGGAACCAGTAAGAAGCATCATATTTAATAAAGTAAACCTTGTAAAGTAAAAGTCTATAGCAATACTTTGTCAGCAATACCTAATATTGGAAGGTAGATATCAAGCTTTGGGGAGAGGGTGTTGCATCTGTTTGTGACTGGTGAGGCAGAATCATGCTTCCTCTTATTTTCCCCTGGGGCCAGAGGAATGGAGGAAATGTAAGTTGGCCTTCAGTTTTCTCTTTTGTAAAACTGGCATTATTGTGGGTATATATACCTTTTTGCCCTGCTTGAAACAATTGTACTTCATTCAAGCAAACTGACAGACAGAAACCTGGGAGTATATTACAAGTCTAAGAATTAATTTTAAAAAATGTTTTCATTTTGTGCTATTATACTTTGGTTTATAATCAACATAATAATACTTATCACAAAAAAAGGTATAGTAATTAAGGTTGCTAACAAACATGGGGGTATTTTGTGCACATTCCTCATAAGTCAGTGGGAAGAAAAAGTAACTTTAAAAAATACAATGTCGTGCATGTTTATTCTATCCACTACATCTGGGGTTTTTTAGGTACCTATCAATTAATATTCGCAGATTTTTTCACTAAGGGCTAGGAGAACCTAAACAAACCTTCAGGATGCAAGTGCACTCAAACATGCACATTCACATGCACACACAAAACAACTGCAAGTTTCATATACCTTGTTATAAATCAGCAAAAAAGTAAATGTTTAAAAGTAGCTTCTACCCACTACTGAAAGCAAATATTCACATTGTTGTTCAAACCTGATAGCATTTAAAGTAACTGGTTACTAAAGCATTTTACAGGAATGCTTAAGTGCAATCCTTCGGAGATGTAAGCACATGCTAAGGGTGAGATGCTGTTCTATACACAGAATATATTGCATCAAGTAGCTATATTTTAAAAGAAAAAGAAGCTGCAGTAAAAGAATTCAAGCAGTCTTAGTGAGCCTTCCCATTTGTTCTATTTATCAAATAAAAGGCATTTCTCCCCACATCCACATGAAAAAAATATATACTTTTGATCTCAAAATTGCGGAAAAACTGTATTTGGGCAATGAAACTTGGGAATTCACACCACATTGCATTAAAAGAAAGAAACCACAAACCCCCTGACATTCTGGTCTATTTATCTTTCTGTTTGTGAGCTATCCTAAGCTCTCCATGTCCACTGTGTCAAATACAACCTAAGCTTAACAGAGATTTGTAAGGGACATCTGGAGGAAACATTATGGCATTTCCTAACTTCTACTGAACAAGAAAAGACAGCTAAATATACCTTAAAATTTTACTAACTTATTAATGGAAAAATAGTAAGGCCATAACTTATTGTGCAATTGTTTCTCACAAATCTGTCTCGCCAAAAAGCTGGAAGAATTCATCACCTGGTGAAGCATCCTTAAAATCCAAACACACGTTTCATTTTATCTGAGGGAGGATGGACACTCAAAAAATTTAAAATTGAATGAAAATTTAAAGAGATTTCAATCTTTTGTCTTAAATAGGTGAAGTCATTTGTCATATTTCTTTGCCTGTAATTTACTGAAAAAACATCTTCTGGGACTTGGCCAAGTACAATCATCCCATGCATTTGATATTTGCTCATGTTTAACTGAATAAAGATACTTTCAGTGGGAACCTAAAGACACGTAAAAGGACTCAGAAACTAGGCCAGTGCGTGTGCCTGAAATAAGTTCCTTTGTGAGGTCTGTCACCACAGACTACCACCACCACTAGGAAGAGTCCTGGTTTTCTGATCCCCACTGGTCTTCTGACACTTGACAGACCTTTAGGCCCCCAAACCCATACTGTCCCACCAAAATGAAATTCTATCCCACACAAGTCATTAAAGTGGTCAGAATAGTCAATTTATAATTCAATATTATGCAAATATTAATATAATTTTATTTATGTAAACTGTAAGACAGATTATGATGTGTGTCAATCTTTCCTGACATTATCTAGGCATTATCTAGATCATAATTTTATTTATGTAAACTGTAAGACAGATTATGATGTGTGTCAATCTTTCCTGACATTATCTAGGCATTATCTAGATCCTTCATACATAAGCATTTAAACATACAAAGATTAATAACAACAACACATCTATGGCACAGTGAGAGTGTATCACTATTTGGTTCCGTGAGATTCTTCAAATACAATATAAATAGCTCAGAAGAGTAATTATAATCTGTTTAGGAAGAGATACATTAGCAAATAACATATATTTTTTAAAAAAGAAACACATCCTACAATGGTGGTGCTTAGTCTGGTGATTTTTATATTAAAAGAGATAACTTCAATTTGTTCTTTACCTCTTTCTGTCAACATATTCAGACAGCCTGGAAAACTCATTGTTTTAATATTTTAGCAATAAAAGTGAAGAAAAAAAAGGGAAAATTCAGTAATTAATCATTATCTTACTGAGGTTTGGGGAAAAAATATGGTTATATATATCAAATCGTTTATATTAATAAATTCAAGACAGATAAAGAAGGAAAGATCTAAATTAACTGTATCCTATTCAAGCTTAAGACTAATACCCTTAGTTGCTGAGTAAATCTGGTATGATGTTTCTTCTAATTCTTCTCAAAGACCCTCAGGTACTCATCCTAGAAAACATGCACATCACGTCCTGTGCATCAGCACGTCATTGGCCTCACCACCTGTCTTGGGTACTTCCGTATTAATTCACAGATTCACATAATGTCTTTCTTTTCCAAAATATCTAGCTGTGTGTACGTTGTGATTCTTCTTTCTGACATTAGAATCAGAGTAAGTCCTCTGGAGGACCAGCTGTCCTTGCCTGGTACAATTCACAGACCTGCTAGCAGGTGGCGTTAGGAGCAGGGAATGCTCAGGGGACCAAACCCCAGCAAGTGTAAACATCAGTTCTGCTGTTCACTTGAGTAGCAGCAGGACTGGACTTACAGCTTTTATGGCTTTCCTCCTCTGTCACCTGAGTCTGGAAGATACACTTCAAAGCTCAAGACCTGCCTTTCTAGATTATAATGTGCATTCCTGACTGACTGTGAGGAGACTGCCCCCTATGATTCAGTTGCCTTTTCTTTCTAACCCTTTTGTTTAGAAAATCTGCAGATCCCCTTTCAAATTGTTTCCAAATGCTGGTCTGTCACTATCTAGGTCAGAAGTGATCAGCTAATCTCTAAAGGTTTTCCATACTCCATCAGTTGTTGTGGAGGGCAAAGTATATTATCTCAGTGGCCTTTTTCAACAGTTCCTGCTTGCTGTGAAAGAAACAGGGTTTAGTACTCCAGGCTCCAGTTTGATATTCCAGTAGCCCCAGTCACCTATTAAGTACTCTATTCAAACAAGCATTACAGCTCAATTTCATAAAGACAACAGCTGCATTTTAGGAGCTCCTTCATAAATAAAGCCATATACTGTGGCTTTAAAGTTTTGTAATAATGCAGTTTATATGTTTGTCACTTAGCTGTTTGTGTTTCCCAATAGTCTCTCTGTAGCTGCAAAATGTAAATTAAATACCTTAAATAGTTAAGATCCTTAGATTTCTGCAGAATTAAGGTATGTATAACATCACTTTCTCACCTTGTTCCTATCCATTTGGTTACTTTGAAAGGATCAGCGAATTAAAAAAAAAAAGGTTTTAGCTACAACATTGTGAATTCAATAATACTTCCCACTCATTTACTTACTAGGAAAACCCTATTTTATGTGGCAAATGCAGATTAACTTGCTTTATACTGATGCATAAAGAAGAATATAATTTATATCAAATCAGCTTAAATTGTGTAATTCTGGAAAAACTAAAAGAAGCAGTCTGATAAAAAATGCTAATTTGATCTGTCCAGATAGTCAGTTAACTACAGATGATTAAGAGAAAGCTACAAGACACTCTATAAATAGCATGCAGTACAAATCTCAAGAAAACAAAACACATCTTAGAAATGCCAAGTTTCAAAGGGTGAAAGCAGACATATTAGTACCATGTAGGTATGAATAACTTAAACAGTTTCAAAAAATTGCTATAATTTTAAGTTCAAGTACTAGAAAGCTAAGACAGGGCAGGATTAGAACTGCTACCAGAGATGGTATTTCACAATCACACATCTTCTCCTTAGTTTTGTATTACAAAACATCTTAAAAATTTTAGATGATAACATCTTTTTTTTTTATTTTCTTTTACAGTGTACTGAACACATGAGAAAAACAGATCTGTACAATGAAAACAGTTGTTTTTGTGGGATTTGTGCCTTGTTTGCTTTTAGATGTTGGATTGTGTGTAGGAAATTTTGACAATGAGTCTTTTTTGGCGTACATGTTTTTATTAATTCAATATTTAACTCTGCTAATTTGTATGAACAAAAAACCCCAAGCAAACATCAGACAATTCCATTCCTGCACTTACTCACTCCTGTATTCCTGTGTCAAATATATAGATGCAAATGCTGATACCTACCTCTTACACCTCTGCTTGAATCAGATAAATTTTTGCACAGATTCCTTTTCCAGTCTTGTGCCAATATTACAGGCCAGAAAAAAGATTAATTCTCTCCGTTTTCCCTGGCCATCTCACAAGCATGCAGAGTACTTCTGCTTCTTCAAAATGAATGTCTTGAAGGAGATAATTTTGTTTAGGGTTAGGGGGCAGAGAGTAAGAGACATTTTCCACTTTCTAGCAAAGGTCTGTACACCACTTTACTCAACAAAGTACTAAACAACTTGAGGAACTGATTCTGGTGAGACTTTCTTCCAGGTAAGAGGACGAGTACAGACAGCTAATGAGTACTGTACATGTAACATAACTCACCCTCAAATGGGATCAAAATTCTTGTAGGAATTATGGTGATGCCAGCTGCTTATGACCTTATTAGCTGCAATCATAAATGGGAAGTAGTTTACATCATCTCAGCAAACTTGTTCATTTCACAGTGGACTGGATTGAGGACTCTCTCCTCCCCTTTGATTTAAGCAATGCATTTCAAAACTACTTACATTAACATCTGACACTTCATGTCTTGAAGTGATGTTCAACCACAACAGTTTAAGTTATTAAAATGAAATGATGAATACATTTTTGGAAGAATGCATACATTCTGGAAGGCTTCTGGTGTCATGCACACCTGCATGGGCAATCTAAGCTGAATTTATCCTGCAACCAGAGAATGCCTTGCAGCTTCGCAAAATTGCTCATTAATGAGACTAGATCAAAGTCAAAGCAAGGATCATGAACCACCAACTTGCCTTGTAGCCAATTTGCATTCTTCTTTCCCTCTTCATTTATCTCCCTTCTTTTGCTTTCCAGCCTCCAGGCATTATGTGAACATTAGGGGAAAGCATGTGCTATCTTTTTTATGTGTACACAGCAAAAGATACATAAATACATTAACTGTGTTATAGCTTCCCACTCCTCTCTACACTTTCAGTGCTTTGTATAAAATATTTTATGATAATTATAGTTTTTTACTTTGCTCAACAATGATGTTTTATTGTCTGGACTGTACTTCTCTACCAAAAAACAATAAAAGTCTAGATGAATGGAAAGAGACAGATGATTTAGATATTAAAATCCCATTAACAAATCTTAATGGCCTCAAACTATGAACAGCCAAAATCTCTGACGTTGCTGAGGGTAGATGTAAATTTCCAGATTTTCCAAGAGAAAAGAGCAATGAGGAATTCTGTTTTACTTTCAACTAAAATAGCAGGAGGCTGCAAATGAAGGACTGCAACTTGTTATCATCATTCCATTTTTCAGCCCTTTTCTCGGTAAAGACAATAAAAGCTGAATAAGAAACTCAAAACTTCTCCCCTGTAACAGCATCTGACCATGGATTTGCTCTAAGGTTACAAAGTCAGCAAAGTTAATAATGCTTCACAAGGAGCAACAGCTCTTATTTCTGTTAGCAAAATAGCCTCAAGTACACATGGAAAGAGAACATGCTCAGGAGCTAGTCACAGTTTAGAAGTAAAAAGAGATGTTAGGAATGGTACAGTAAACTCAGCTGTGTTGCTCTTTTCACCCATGTGTATAATTTTTCAGATCTCTTTTTGTTCCCAAACACTCCAAATGTTTTTTTCTCTAAAACAGACAACATTGCACTCCTTCTGCTCCGAGCATTACACTTACAAACATTACACTATGCTCATAAAGTGGAATGCGCACGTGAGGAACTGGAAAGCAAAAAAGCCAGTTTCAGTTGTGACATACTAAGGACTATTATAAATAATTGTAAGACAAAATTTTTGAAGTAAAATTCCTCTGCATAAGAAAAAAAAACACTATTCCCTAATTAGCTGTTTAATACTGTCAGCTGAGAGGCCGAGGAAATGAAGAAGAGAACTATCCTCTCAAACCAGGTGCTACCTCCAGGGCACGACAGAAACATGTTGGCAGAAGAGTGAGGAAGCTTGTCCTAGTGCTTCTGGGCTATGCCTAGGGATGTATTTTTTTCATGTGCAATAAATTTACTAAAAATGGCATAAGAGGAAAAAATTATGAAACATCTTGACAGTCTCTTTTAAAGTTCGTCAAAGATTTAATAAATTATTGGAAGTGCAGCAAGCCTGTCAAGGTGTGGATAGCTCTGTGCCTGAAAATCTTTATATGCTGTCCATTACAGCTAATCCAGCCCCAGGCTGGATTAATTTGTATGATGTTAAAAAACCCTTCCAGCTACCCAAAGGTGTCAAAGTAGGCTAGAGCACACAGAATGCTTGAGAATACAGCCATCACCACTGCACTGAGTAATACAACCAGGTGTCCACTCTCTTAATCCTATACAAGGTTTTCTACAATATCAAGGCTAAATCCTGGCCTTCTCTGCAGACAGAGAGGAAGACAAGTTAGAGAGTTAAATTGATGGTGGAGGAAACTTCCTTAGATTTTGTGCAGAGCAAAGAGCACTCTAGGACTTGTACACCCATAACTGTTGACAAGTGCTCTAGAAAAGACTTCTACTTGCTTCAGTGATAAAGAGTGACATCTTATTTAAGTCCAAAATAGGGTAAATTTATTAGTCACTCTTACATTTAAGGTTATTGCTCAATTTTCTTTTCAGATCCTGAAGACTATCAAGAGGCACTTTACTTTTGACAACAGTAATGTACCAGAATTACATGCCATATTAAAACACTTGCATAAGCATCTTAAAAGTGCCATAAGTGAAAAAATTTGGGAGGTTTGGGTTTTTAAATTGTCTTTATAACTCTGTGGAGTCTGACCATGAACTTGAAATATAGAAGAGAATTTCAGTAGTAACTACTATCAAATTTCACCTGTCAGCTATGGATGCACACTGCAAAGGGGTGAAATCACCTAACATAAAAAATACGAGTGAATATTTTAAGTAGGATAACCTAAGATTCTGATTTTTTTTTTTTTTTTTTTTTTTGTGTTTGTCAGCACTTGGAACTGACAATGAAAAACATCAATACTTTGAGACTCATACTACTAATAACAACAGAATTGTCCGCATATTGTGTATGTTTCAGGAAATAAAATAGGCTTGTGAAACTACTTTTCTTCTTCCCCATTTCTGGAAGGTGTATTGCCATTGTGTAGTCCATCCCAATCTGAACACATTTATAAATAAAATTAGATGTGCAACTCCATATATTCCTTTGATTATCTTCTACACCAGTGAATGACTTCATAGCTACAGGGGAACATGCTGCAACCCTGCACTACAAGAACCGATAGCAAGTTAAAAGGTTGAGTATTTTCCCCAATCCTTATATATTCTGAACGTCCAAGGTCTTCACTTAAGCGTAACTCATTGATTGAAAGTTGTACCTTAGACACAAGGCCAACCTTTTCATGTCCTAGATCTATGTCACATTTTAACCAGGAAGACATGAAATGTGATATACTGGGGACAGTTCACCTTCACAGGTAGGGTTATGCAGAGGCTTGATCCTGGTCAGTAGCTAAACCCACCCCACTGCCACTCATTCATACACTTGCAGGAAGGTGGGGGAAAGAATCAGAAGGGCAAAGGCAAGAGAAACTCAGTGTTCAAGATAAAGTTGAATACACGAAGGAAAAACAAAACAAAATAAAAACCACTAAGACTATTACCCACCAACTCACAGCACCAGATTACTCCCCACCTCATTTTTATTGCTGAGCATAACATCGTATGGTATGGGGTATCTCTTTGGTTAGTTGGGTCAACCACTGTTTCAGTCACAAATTGGAAACACAGCATCATGCAGGCTGCTCCTTTCCCAGCAGAGCCAGTACAGAGTACCAGCAAAGGTTTCCTATTATGGACTTCTAACAAACACATGTTGCCTGATCCAAAAGGAGGACTCACAGTGTTAATTTAAGTGCCAGAGGTACTCTGCAATAACTGGGGGATAGAGAACCTCATAGTCTGAAGTTTATAATATGAGATGTCCTAACAAGCTTGTAAAAGTTACCAAAGAAACAGCTGATTCTTGATGCTTATTGGAACCAAAATACTTTTTTTGGGCATAATCCTTACCCTTTTAAAAACAGATGAGAGTGTGGTTGTGATATCTATCTTTAGAATCCCGTTCTATGTATTGCAGTACCAGAAATGAATTATACCCTCCTTGGTCTAGGAATGGGAGGAAGAGAGTAACTGAATAATATTACACCAATGTTGCCAAGTTAGTGGGGATGAGAAATGCAAATAATGCAGAGAAAAGGCACATTAACTATAAGGCTGATTTTGTAAGTTGTTCTCATGAAGTTAGGCACTTCAATTCCATGTTAACAGCTGGGCAGACATTCTGGTCTAGAGGACTTTGGGCTCTGCCCTATGGCTTGGCCATCTCTCCTATGGGATTTAAAAAAAAAATTATATATAAATATATATATATTTGTGTGTTTGTGTGTATATATAAAATTTTTCCTTACCCTTTGTAGTACTACATGAGGAAAAAGTTTGGAGGATGCTGTACTGAAAGTCTGTCAAGGCAGGTACAAGAAAAAATCTGACTGAAGGAATACACACTCAAAAACAAGTAAGAGGTATTGTAGATGGGAGGGTAAAAAATGAAAGCTGAGGAAAGGATAAAGGGACCACCATTCAACAAGTTTTCAGAAAGTGTATTAAAGGCAGGAAGAGGCTATGACTAATGAACCTGTGTCTGTCTATCTCAGTACATATTTTTTTTGTCATTTTAGTTTTATTCACCACTTGCCCCTACAGGTCCATTATTCCAGAAAACTGCTGATATTTTGTAACAGCATAAGCACCATATAAATTGATTCTGAGTAATCAAACTTGTCAGGACTGTTTCACTGATTGTGTGTACTACAGATCGTTTACAGAACAAACATCAGTGAAGATAGTAGGGCTCGAATATTACTTGAGGGGATAATCTATGTGTCCCAAAACAAACAACGAAACCCAAAATTGACACAGAAGGTATTTCGTTAACTTTATCAAACTAGGAGAAAACATAATCAAGATGAAAATAAAGAGGCTTATAAACTCAATTATTTACACTTTGGGACTAGTCTTCTAACTCTGTTCTATGTACACATTATCCTGTTTGAAAACAAGAGCACTATGCAGAGGAGATCTAGGCTTCTTGATCCATTGTCTGATACACTGAAGTTCAGTTTATTAGGTCTACCAAAAACAGGATAGCACAATGGCTTTCAATAAAGAGCAAATAAATGCTTGTAATAAATAAAGGAGGAAGAATAAGAACAAGGATGGCAGATAAACACAGATTATTGTCAACAACAGGAGGAGTAAATTTCTTCTGGAATTTAGTATCTACCAGTAACCATTAGCAATATCACAATCAATGAGCGCTAGAATGCACTACTTTTAAGATTACCTTGGTGCCCAGCACAGTTATGGAACAGATCACCTTGAGTATGATCACACAGCACGTACAGGACAACCAAGGGATCAGGCCCAGCCAGCACAGGTTCAGGAAAGGCAGGTCCTGCCTGACCTGATCTCCTTTTATGACCGGGTGACCCACCTGGTGGACAGGGTGTAGATGTGTCTACCTGGACTTCAGCAAAGCCTTCTACCACACCATCTCCCAAGACCATCCTCCTGGAAAAACTGGCAGCCCATGGCTTGGAAGGTAGGACCTTTGCTGGGTTAGGAACTGGCTGGATGGCCAGGCCCAGAAAGTGGTGGGGAATGGTGCTGCCTCCAGTTGGAGCCAGTCACTGGTGGTGTCCCCCAGGGATCAGGGCTGGGCCCAGTCTTGCTTAGTATCTATACTGATGATCCGGATGAAGGATTGGGTCCACCATGAGCAAATTTGCAGATGAATATAAATTGTGTCTGAGTGTCAATTTGCTGGAGGTTAGGAAGGCCCTACACAGGGACTTGAACAGGCTGGCTAGATGGGCTGACACCACTGGCATGAAGTTCAGCCAAGTACCAGTCCTACCTTTTGGCCATAAAACTCCCCTGCAGCACTACAGGCTGGGGGAACAGTGGCTGGAAAGTGGCTCAGCGGGAAAGGACCTGGGGGTTTCTAGTCGACAGTGGCTGAACATGAGCAAGCAGTGTGCTCAAGGAAACCTGGCCTGTATCAGGAATAGTGTGGCCAGCAGGACTAGGGAGGTGATTCTTCTCCTGTACTTGGCACTAGTGAGGCCACACCTCAAGTACTTCGTCCAGTTCTGGGCCCCTCAATTCAGGAAGAACATTGAGGTGCTAAGAAAGGTCCATAGAAGGGAAATTAAGCTGGTGAAGTGTTTGGAGCACAAGTCCTGTGAGGAGCAGCTGAGGGAGCTGGGGTTGTTTAGCCTGTAGAAAAGGAGGCTCAGGGGAGACCTTATTGCTCTCTACAACCACCTGAAAGGAGGCTGTAGCCAGGTGGGGGTCATCCTCCTCTCCCAGGCAACCAGCAACAGGATGAAAGGACATATTCTTAAACTGCACCAGGGGAGGTTTAGGTTGGACATTAAAATAATTTCTTCACAAGGGTGATTAGACATGGTGAGCATGTCTGGGCGTAGAGCAGTGATAGGGGATACAACATCATAAAGTCACCCCAAGACACTTGGGAATGGGCTGCCCAGGGGGTTGGTGGAATCACAGTCCTCAGAGGTGCTTAAGGAAAGACTGGACTTGGCACTTAGTGCCATGGTCTAGTTAACATGGTGGTGTTCAGTCATAGCTTGGACTTGATGATCTCAGAGGTTTTTTTTCAACATAATTAATTCTGTGATCCTGTGATATAGGCACATAAAAATGACATGTCTACTGAACTTAGTTTTTCTATATGTGAATGTCCTTTATTAAAAACTTTTATCTTTACCAAAAAAAAAAAAGCCAACAGTACAGTTCTCCATTTGCTTTTGACTGTCTATCTAAACCAATGACTGACTTTAAAAAATAGACTACATTACAGCAGTCTGCTTAATCTTTACTCACACCCATAATGCTAGCACAGAATTGAGGACAGAGAGGAAGAAAGAGGGGAAGCTATATAAAACAGGATAATCTCAACAATCAAAGCACCAGGAAATTGGCTTTACTGCAACAACCAAAAAAAAGGTAGAGAAACTGAATCCAAAAGCAATGTATTGTAGCCAGAGGTGTCAGAAGTACTATCATTTGACTCAGGCTTGACAGTTTAGTGCAGTGGTAACTCTCCTCTAAACTTAACTGTCTTTGTACATTTCTCAGTGCAATCCTATTCTTCTGTTCTATTACAGAAGCTGCATGTGCATTGCTATGTCTCTTTCTCTTTAGTTTCTTTTATGGTTATGACTAGTGTGTAATGTATTTTTCTCACCGTTCCCCCTGTAATGATCCCTGTCTACCACCAAGTCCACAGTGTAAACGAGATGTGACATTACTGCAATGCAGCCATGTTTAAATTGAAATATCATTGGAAGGACAACACATTTCAGCCCCTGCCTTACAGTACTGAAGAGTTATGCATGCAATAGTCATTGTTTACTATTTTCATATGAAAACGATGAACGGTTGAATGGGGATGGTATTTAATAAAAGCCTTTACAGATGATAATCAGGTGATGAATCATAGTCATGGCCTTTGAAATATACTGTTAAATAAAGCTGCATTTGTCATAAAGTAGATAAGCACATTTCTGTCTTGTTTAATAGGTAAATATGGTATCTACAAGCTTTTTCTCATTCTGTTTTAACTTTCTGTAGAGAATAAAGGTTCATCTGAATTTAAAAAAAAAGTCTAGGGAAAAAAAAAACACCAATGAGCAGCTACAAGTTTGATCTTTCTCTGCATAACAAGAGGGAGAAAAAAGCTGGTTGCAATAGTATAAGACAGAATCCTACCAGTTTGTTAGGAGGAATTCCATGTCAGAACTACTCCACACTCCAGATTGATGCATATGGAGCCCAGTAAAGCTAGAAAACCAAGCATTAGCTTAGAATGAAAATATGGGATGTTGCAGTACAGCCTGACCTATCACACCTCTTACAAGATGAATAAGAAGGCCTGGTGAATGTAAATGAATCACTGTCATGGCCCATACCAACTACTTCTGTTCCATTCAACAGAATATGGCCTGTCTATATACTTCCTTGTTCCTATACATAGGGTAGTTCTGGTACTGTCCTTATAAAAATTAGGAACAGGTATTCCTATTGCTCTCTGTAATGCCTCCCTCCCCCCCCCAGAAAAAAAAACCAAAAAACCCAAACCCAGAAACACACCACCACCCCCCCCACACAGACACACACAACCTTTTAATACATAAAAATACTGAAACGGAAGATAATATTCTGGAGAACTGCAACAGAGGCTAATGTAGTCAGCTGTGGCTATCCAGCACATTCTCATGATTCTTCTACCTCACTACATGCAGGTACTGCTGCTTTTCTTCATAACCATTGAACCCCACCTCTCTCAACTTCCCACCTCCTGAAAAAAAAAAAAAAATTAAGGAAAGTCTACTCTAGACTGCAACCAAAAGTAGAAGACACCACCATAACATAGTCCTTCAGATATTTAGGTAATGTACCAAGTTCTTTTCCTTTTCCAATGGAAGGTGAGAGATAATGTTGGGATAATTTGGAGACACTGCCTTCTATAAAATTTTATAGTCCTTTACTTCCTTCCCAGCAGATATCTCTGGCTTTTGCTACAGAAACCTTTACAAAATTAATTCTAAAATCCTCTAATACTTGTTTGTCAAGTTATATTTCATAGTTCCTAGTTTACATTAAAAAGAAGGATTATCATATAGTTTCAGGGTAACAAAATACTAAATGAAACACAAGTCATAATAAGTAATACAGACAATAATAAAAAATCTTTGAGGTAATATAAACAGTTTTAATCAGAGAGTAGAAATACCTCTGTTCTTCATTATTTGAGCCTAAAAATTTATGGACTTCTCTTAGCAAAAGGGGCTGGATAGCATTTGTGGAACCATGCAATAAGAGTCTCATGGGCAGATCCTAAAACAATTGTAAGTAAATATTTTCTGACAAATTTAGTCTAATCTGTTCTTTAACAGGTCCAGCAGTGAAAGTTCTGTATCCCCCCTAAGCAGTCTACTCCAACATTTGCCTCTCACTACCTGTGTTTCCCTTTCAATCTCCAACTTTCATTTTTCTTATTACCATTTAATACCTTCTCTTATGCTAGATGAACATTAAGTTCTTTCTACTTTACAGTTATTTTAATATACCTGAAGGCAGTCCCATAAAACAGTCTCTGTTTCTTAGCCTGAAGAATAAGAATTCCTCCTGCCATCTCTACGAAGACATTATTCCCATGTCTTTCTTGATTCAGCAATCTTATCTTAGTTCTTCCCAAGTAATTCACATCTCACTTGGAACAACTCATGGTTCAGTTACACACAAGCTGCTAAACTATGCATAGCTGTAGAGTGACACTCACATGAACATTTAACCTCTTTTTAATTTACATTTCTGAAATACTAGAGTGCAACTACTATACACAGTATACTCCTCCCTCAGTCTTCAGAGCTTGAGCATAATATCAGTACCTCAATCATTTGACACACTTCAGAAATCAGACAGACAAAGAGTCTGGACTCCTCCCTAACGGTGTTATTCCAGGTTCTGGGTTAGTACTGAATTTATGAGGAACCAGACCTCTGGAACTGATCTCCAGAGGAATTTGAGTATTACAATAAGTATATAAGAATAATCTGATTAAATTATATGATTCTGTGTGGGAGAGAGTAGTACTGATATTGGATGAAATAAGAAAAAACTGGTCACCTTTAGTCTAGAACAGTAATCTCTACTAGAAACAAGCAACTACACATTGAAGTTCATTACCTGTTTCGTGTTTGGTATGGGGTATGTGTTCTTCCTTCAGCTCCAATTTCTAATACACATCTTTGTATTCTTTTTAGCTATTTTCCTTTAAATTTCTTACATAGTTAAGTGTTCTTTCTATGCTTGTTTGGTTTTAAGATGCTATTGACTTTTTGTATCAATTCTTTGTATCTCCATGAAAAAACTCACAAATTAAATATACATCCAAGGTAAAAATTTTGGAATTTCCTTGTGCCAACTCCCTTGAGAATTAACGCATCTTTGAAAAAAAAAGGCTTGAGCATGTCCTTCTGCCTTTCACCTCTACAGTTTCAAGAAAAATGAATTAAAGTTTTCTGTAGCGTATTAATGGCTTCACTCATGATGTCTGGATATTCTTACACTTTGAATAACTGTCTGCATTTGCACAGATAAGCTAAGTCTTCCTCTCTTTAGGCTGTTACATTTTCCTTCAGAATCAGTTCTTACACAGACTACTTGTACTTTGTGGATTTCCTGTTGATGGTCTTATGTGGTAGGTGAGGAAAGAGAACAGATGAGAGAAATAATGAGTTTTACTTATCATCTTCCTTAACTTTTCTTGCAGTTGTATAATCTTCTTTTTTTTATATCTTAACTGTAAAACCGTTCTGAGTTCCTGAAATCTACCATGATCATCAGTAGACATTCCCAATTACCACTTCATTTATTAGTGTTCTTTCTTTTTTTAGGGCAACATGTTACCTACAGGCTTAATTTCTTCAGGCAGAATATTTGAGTTGGACTCAGCGGTCTAAAAGATCATTTCCAACCTAAACAATTTTATGATTCTCTGATTTCCAGAGTTTTTTAGCCATTTTGTAATCACATATATATATATTTATATACACTGACTTATTCAGCTATTTCAAGATAAATTATTTTCTATTTAAGCAACAGGACCATTTTCAGTAGAAATCAAGCATAATTATGTTCTCCACGCTTTCCCAAAGAAAAACTCTTGCACTCACATCCTCATTATCAATTCTGTTCTTTCAAGTTGCTATAATAGAAACTAACAAGACAAGCAAAACACCTCTTAAAGACCTGAAGAACTGATTTTCCAGAGGCAAGAAATCTATTCCTCAACTGCTCGCAGGCAGATGAAGCAGCTGCATGCAGTATTGGGTTACGAAGGAGGGAGTTAGCATCACTGAATGCAAAGATTTCTCACCCTGAATTTTCATCCTAACTTAAGCAGAGCAAAGGGTACTTCTGAAGTCGAAGAGGAGTTTAGATTCGTTCTGTCATTGACTCTTATACTCAAGCTGCCAACAATCTTGACTATTATACCTAAGCTACTATTAAGGGGTTTGGAACTTTGGAAAGAGGCACTGATCTCTTGTGCACTGGACTAAAAGAGCTGATCATTGCCTCAGCCATGTGATAATCCTAATGACTAAGCTTTTTATTAGGACAAACAATTCACTTGTTACTGCTTTTGTTTGGAAGGCAAAAACTACCAAATAAATTCATAATACTATATTTTGATAGCAAATAGGAACAACCGAGACCATGGTTTGATAAGTGAAACAATTCCCAGCCTCAACATCTATTATAAACACTGATAAGAAATGTTACGGTATTATCATATGCTCATTGACCTCTCTCTCTTCAAGCTGCTGTTGAAAACTTATCTGATATAAAAGAGAACAATGAGGAAGTGCTTTAATAAAACTGAACTTAATCATCCAACTGCTTGGCCTGAGCAAGGCACATTTCTGAGAAGATATAAATGATAGTGAACTATCAATTCCAACTCCAATATTCACAAAGATTCATCTAAGAAGAGCCTGAATCCTTCTCTGAGTTGACAGAAGCCTGTGGGACTTTGCAGAGAAACCTGCCTAAGCAGATGGTCCTACTGGATCACAGCTTAATTTTTAAGTAGCAAGTGTACAGTCCAACTCCACCACATCAGCTATTTCCAAAATTATTGCAATGACAAATATGCACATTCAAGGACTGTCACCTGTTGCTGTTTTAGAAGATTATAGTGGAAAGCAAGAGTCTGCACAAACAAGCCCCTATTTATGTGCTTCCCTGGTAATCCCCCCTACCCTGAGGGGTCTTGGAGTACAAAAACCTCTACAAGAAAACTAGCTGTGTTTTTACTTGAGTTTCTAACATAGTACAATATACACTTTTACATAAGCACACTTTATAAAAGTACTTTGCTATTACTCCTTGGCAACATTGTTGGTCTTTATGGAACCATCCCCAAAAGGTATAGTTAACAATATTTAGGAATATCGGTGATATTAGAACTATAGGGACTGTTTAGTTTTTGATTCTCCTGTAACCTTCCGTTGAGACACAAGGTTTTTTAATTTCTTGATTGTCCAATGAGAAATGCAATCAGATTTTTATAATAAATAACATGCACGTTATTTCACAGGGTCATGGATTTCATTTGATATTGTGATTACATCATCTCTAGGATTCCTAACTGAATGTGTGTAGAAAAGTGATTTCTTGAATTTTTGCATTAACACACAAAATCCCTTTTCTGCAGACTGTTGTTTTACTTCTTTTCCTGCTAGAATATAACAGCATATAAAAAATGAGGCCAAACAATGAAATAGCAGTCTAAAAGGTTAAGGACCCTTTGATCACTGCATTAAAGACTTGTTCACAGATGAACCATTGGGCTTCCAAAGTTTTATGTTAAAAGTTAATATACTTAAGATAATCAATCTCAGCTGCACTAGACCTTCAGCAATTTTGTTTCTATCATCAAACAAGCCTTATGGGGTTGAATATAGTGGTAGTTCATAATGAAGCACTTCGTATAGAAGCAGCTGTCTCCTCACCTGTTTCCCAGTTCACCTAGAGGCCTGGAGAAATTCTTCAATTTAGCAAGCAAACTTAAGTCATTATTAGAAATGACAGGGAAACCTGATGAAATTGTACTTTCAATTGGAAAACAAAATTGCAATCAGACCAACATGATTTCCTCATGGTCTGACCATGCTAATGCCAAGTTGAGACATGGGCAAATGTATTTAAAAGTCATAATGGAGTATTACCATGCAATCTCTTTTTACTGGCCCTTATTAATATAAAACTTCAATTTGCATGTAAATGCAGTCAACTTTCATATCATCAAAATACATGAGGCCTGGGAAAGTAATGAATTGAAGTTTGATGCGGCAATTATGGACGTTTATAAAGAATTTTAAAGAGGTCATTCTAGCCTTGGCTGAGAAAATGAGGAAATCAACAGGGAATATTGTCAATATAGCAACAGTGGGAGTTGGAGTCAGTCCCAGGTGTTAGAAGGCCAGATGATGATTAATAGAGAGGGAGTATGAAGCCTTTCACCCAGAAGGACTGGGCTGGACCTGAGGCTCAATAACAGAAATCTCATGAAAAGGTTCTTGCTGGGTTCCCACTTTAGCTGCCTCGAAATGTGTTCCAGAGGGAATAAAGTAGCAAGTGTTTATGAGAGAGAGCAGTGCTGAAGGTTTAATTGGGCTCCACATCCTTTCAGCTCCCTTCAGTAGTTGATATGCAGTTTAACCTTTTTTCCCCCACCTCAGATACTCCACTGCCACTGGGATTTTAATAAGGCACTAACTTGATAGGTTGGAAGAACACTGACTTTACTGCTAAACAGAGTTAAACTGCTTTATTGTGTCTTAACGACAATTTTTAAATCTCTTGATTTCTAAACAAAGCAAAAAAACTCGAAAAAAATGTCATATTGCTTGAACAATTTTTAAAACCTAAAAAATGGTTCATGGGGGGTTTCTGTCCTTCTCTGTTCACTGAAAAATTTCAGATGGAGAAGAAATTTAAATGAGTGAAAAAATCGATGACAAAATGAAAACAGAGCTACACAGTTGTACTTCTTTGAAAGCATATCCCACACTTATAAGACAAAAGCCTTCTAAAGAGTGAACACAGCCCTGTGGCATCTGATGAGAGAGGGTCAAAACATGGAGAAACTGTTTTTTAGTAGACAATGCACCAGTGATTAGAACCTCATCAACACATAATGTTGTGTGTTTTGGTGTAATTGCTTATACGGGCCTGAAATGAATGTAACATGTCCAAGGGGCTGACTGTCCAAACCAGCAGCTCCTTATGCACACCCAGCAAAGGTGCCACCAATTACACATACAGAACTCTAAACCATGAAGGACCAGGCCCCAGGTTCCTCTCAGGCTGGCATGCTTTGTGTGCTGGTAGCCAACTGACTTCAGCATGCTGTGGCTTAGTTTTCCCATCTATAAGTAGAAATCTATAGTGTGCTTATCTTCACAGGATCGGGAATGATACTTAATTAATAAATGTTTATTAAGTGCTTTGGGATCTTAAATTGGAAAGTGAAAAAAGTGGTTTTTTTTTTAACACTGTCATTTAAAGCAAGCCATATAGCTGGTAAAATGTTTTTTCTGCACAAATAAAATCAAGGTCACTGACAAGGATCATAGAAAAGAAATAATGGAATAAAAATCAATTCATCTACAGAACAAGATTAATTTTCGTATTCTTAATTCCTTCTACTCCTGTTTTCTCCTTTTGTTCTCAAAACTTAATTTTCAGTTACACTATTCCTAATAAATCTTCAGATTAGTTAAACATCTTAGGTAACATTAATTAAAGCAAGATAAGCAATGACATTCAAAATTTCTTGGATGCTACAATACATTAGACAGAGAGAAAAAGCTTCAATGAAGTTTAAGAAGTAAATAATCTGACCAGCACTTTGAAATGTTATTATAAGAAGTACTTTTTATTGTCACTTCCATTTTTCACAGGAATACATTTTTGGTTCGGTAGCTCAAGTAAACATTTGAAAATATTCATTGGCAAACCAAAATTCTCAGAGCAGAGCATCTCTTTTCCTATTACTTTACCAGGCTTACAGACAGACTATTCTCCCAAGAGATGGCATAGTAAATGAATGTTTATATTTCTGTAACCCTTGAGACTCCTTGGCCTAAACATTTGTAACTCTCAGTGATCTGGATGATGAGTGATAAAGGGACTGCTGTTATTAAACAAGGAAGGTTGAAAATATTGGAGGCAACATTTATGGTCTGCTACAGAAGTCTGGTTTCCTAACCATTTCCTGATAAATTTACAGGATCTGACATGTAATCGGGGGAAGTTATAATTTTTCAATAGCAACACTAGTGAAAAAAGAAAATAGCAAGAATGACGGGAAGGCATTAGAGCTATTCTAAGCTTTACATAAACTTTAGGAATTAGGATTTCTTTTACTGTTCTGTGAAAGAAGGGTACCTTTATGCATGTAAGAGAATGATCAATCATTATTAATATAGTTTTACCTGATTATCTGTTTTTTTATCCAACATTTGACACCATAAACAGTTAAAAACACTTAATCTTGGTGAATAAGGCAAGAGAAGCCTTTTCGTAAGACAATAATTTTATGATCCTACTTTGTAGGGTAAGCAAAGAAAAAAACCAAACCCAAAAGTCTGAATCTTCATTAGATGACTGACAAACTGGACTTGTGGACAAAACAAGTCCAGAAAATCCTGGAAAAATTTCTTGTTCTTTAGCTGGCAAAATACTTCTGCAAAATAACAGAAATTAGGGGGGAAATAGAAACCCTATTCTATATATAAAAATAATTTTGATAATTAAGTAACAGTATAGGAAAAAATACCCGATAGCAGATACTGCATTTGGGGAATGCCTTATGCAAAAGGACTCATTGGCAGACCACAGGTTTTGTAGGTAAAAAGAGCCCAAAGATTTGAATCTACAGAATTTAGGTAATACCACATAGACAATTATTTGAATCAAGCACTGAGAAAAGCACTGAGGAAGCAGTGATATTTTGACTCAAGTGGTGATTCCACTTCAGAAGAAAAATGACATTAAGTCCCTCGACTAGACTAACATGGAACCCTCATCACTGTTTTACCCCTCAAAGCTACTCTTAATGATCCTCACTGAATTCTAAACTATGCGTCGTCAGAGAGATGTAGGTTGCTATATCCCTGGCATGAAAACGCTCAGTGTCACAGATCCAGTTTCCCAACATGATCCCATGATTGGTGAGCCTTGCCACCAGTTCTGGGAGAGCATACCCCTATTTTTAGTTGTAAACAGGGCACTAAGCACCACAAACACAAGAGCCTTGGTGCCATAAGGACCCCGGGGGAAACAGTGGAAAGAAACTCTGCTGGGAAGAAGCAGAGTGTCCTCATCATTATTGATCAGATTATTTATTCATTAATAAATTGTATAGTCAATAGACAGGAACAGAACCAAATCCAGCTAACAGGGACCAGAAATTTATGTATTAGTTTACTTACTACTATGACCTTTACAGAATATCTCAATATTATCTGCCTGACTAGACCATGATTTGTTCTGACTAATATTCCTGGCTTATTAGGGTTCTTAGGAATTGAAGATTGCCCATTCCCTCACCATCTTTAAATCACAAAAGACTTTAGGTGCCTGGGCATCTGTCTGTCTATTCAGACTGAAGTGCATCTAAGCACACAAAGAAAATGCATCCAAAACATAAAAACAATGTAAAAGAAAAATTTGCTGTATTGTAGAATAGTCTTGGGACTTATTTTAACTTCAGTGTCTTTGGGAGTTATTCAGTACTTAACCCTTCTCTGGGATTCATATATCTGTGATTTAGAAAATGGATGTTGAAATCATTAGAAAGGCAAAAGCATTAATCTCTAGTGGGGACCTTCTTGTTTATTTCAAAAGCTAACACTTGTACTACAGGTATGTGGTCTCCTGTATTTAAGCAGTATAAAAGCTCATAAATAGCTCAGATATTTGGAGGTAATGTACATAGTCATATCTCCAAAGTCCTAGGGATACGCATGAGCACCCTGGAAGAATCACAAGACGAAGGAAAGCACAAGCAAGTACTTTTCAGACACACCAATATGTGATATGGATGTCTTGGTTCATATGCAGTTTACCTTAATCAGTCATCCTGAGTGCAATCACAACAAAGAAAAAATTTAAGAAAAAAATTCGGAAAGCACTGAAAGAAGGAATTTTGTTATACATTAAAAAAATATCTGCAAGAAACAAAAACAAAACAAAGAAAAAACCCCACCTATATTTGTATAGAGGAAGGATTACTAGATAAGACTGTTCCTCAGCAGATTTCTGAACCTAAAGCATACATTGTCTTATGTTGCGGTGCGCTTTCTCCCTCATTTTTGGTTTGTTTCAGTTTATTATGTTATCGACTGTTTTGTTATCCCCTTTCCCATTTAAGTATTGCATAGACCCTGCTTTAGTATTGTATTCGGCCTTGCTTTAGTTGTCAATCTTTGTTGAACACCACCCTTTTCTCCTCCCCTTTCTGGAAAGTTCCTTTCCCCTTGGTATCCCATTGGTTCCTTTGAATTTCTCCCTGCCTTAGGTTTCCCTTATTGGTTGATTATATGTATCCCTGCCTGTAACTCCTCCCCTTCTCCTTTCCTATTGGCCCTGAGATTGTTACCTCCCCTTGTCCAACCCTCCCTTAAAAGGCTGAGAAACCCCATTCCGAGGCTCTCGGTCCCTGGTAACCCTGAGGAGAATAAACTTTTTTGGCCACCTTACCGAGGCCCCTCCTTCCTCCTTGCCTCCGCCATCGCACGCAGACCATCTTGCGGCGAGAGAGATCCTCCCTGCACGGCAGGGACTATCCTGTCTTGCAGCCTGCAGAGCTTTGCCTGCCACGGCAGGACCTGGTGTGCCTGGGTCTTGGGTTGGCCGCTAACCCGTCGCTGTGGGCGAACGGGCCGCCTAGCAGCGACAGTCTTATCCTTTTAAAAATGTATTAATTATTCCATTACTAAATCCCACAGTACTGCCTTTCATCTTCACAGCTGATAAACACTCAACACAAGAAATTTCCTTTGGATTCTATTTCATACTGATATTCTGCTTCTTAAACCAAACATTCACAGAAATTATCATCTAAACTCACTGCAAGTGGAACTTCTTACCAAAACCCCCCCCAAAAATTCTGCTTTCTTAGTTCTCCTCTACTGAACTAAGTTTTACTCCCTCAGACCACTTATTTAACTTACCTTCAAATTTCTTGGCTCCTCCACTTCATTTCACTTATCCTTGACTATGTCTCCATCTTGCTATACATGCATTTTTCCTACTCTCTAGTTCATAACTTTTTTCATTTAAATAGATGTTTCTCATACTGTTAGGTTCTTCTAGCCCCTTTTTCTTCCTAATCAAGCTCCTTTCCCAGTCTAGCTTTTTTTCTTTCTCCACCACCCCTTTTTTGTGCCTCAGAAGTTCTCTTTGCATACTCCTCTTCTGTCCTTTTACCTTACCTTTCTCCCATTTCTCTTTTCCTGCCTCCAAATTCTTCCAGGTCAATTACTGTATCACCTGATCTCAAGGCTTGATTTCAAGATCCATGAAATATGCCACATGATGTGCAGAAGCAGTTCTTGCTGTCTCAAAGTTTATGCTTTTCCCAAAAATACATGTATGCACTTTAAGATAAATTCAATTTTTAAAAGAGAATCATTTATGCTATGTTACTGTAGAGCAAGATAACAAAGTTATTAAAGAGATAAGACTGTCAATGTCCTTTTGAGACCCTGAATCCATATGGCAAAATATGTTTTCTTCAACAGTGTTGAGCGGAAGATGTTTGGAGTAGAGTCAAACAAAGTAATACTTTCTCCTCTATCTTCTGTTAGGGGGACTACCCCACTATAGGCTTCATGTTGGGTTCACTGGCTGAAGAAGTCTCTCTTATAAGATTTATAAACTGACTCTTGACTGTATAGAGTTCATATCCCTGTCATGTTACAGAAATCGTGTTTCAGGAGTTAACAATAACAGAATCACCAAATCTGATCTTTGGTAAGGGGGAGAAGCTATTTTAAGATCTGTAAGGGCAGGTAGTTTTCCATCAATACACAGATTCAGCTGGTTATCAGTAACTGAGAACAGTTCTCCCCATGATGCAGTGGCAGGGGGTTTATACCTTTTTTGTACCTAAAGGTCACAATTTATTCTGATCATAAAACCTCTTAATCCTCAGGTTTTAGGTTAGCTGACCTTGGAGCTCAGCTTCACGCTCAGAGACTGGAGCTTTTGTTTGCAGCCTTCAGTTCAATGGCACTGTGCAATCAACAGAGCATCAGGGAAGATTTGTTGCTCCTTACTCAGTTTTTGCTCTTTACTCAACTTTTTCAACACTGATTTGCGTTACAGTGCATTTAGATTGCTGGAGCTTCCTAAATGTTAAGCTGCACTAGTTACTCTTTTCAATGGCTGTATGAAGTGGCTCTAGAAGTTTTCAGTGTAACAAAAAGTTTTCCAAACTCACTTTTGTACAAAGCAGGTTTTTTCATTAAAAGTCTGTATCACCAAGTTGGGGTTTTTTTTGTGTTACATATTAAGCATAAACAAAAGTGAATGCTTCTGTTTGGTGGAAAACCTCAATCCTTGTCCTACAGGAGATCCCAGGCAGGCCCTTATATAAAAAGTAAGATCACAAAATGCTTTCAGATTCCATAACTATCATAACCTGATCATTCCTTGCATATGGACAAATATGCTATTGTGTATCTTTGAAATTTGCCAGCTAGTGTATGCAAGATGCTTTTTTTCTGTTTCTCTCCTCTCCCATTTTTTTCTGTGCCTATTAGTTGCATAGTTGAAAGCTTTTGAATACTTATTTGTAGAAGAGAGATCCAGTTTAAGAGCTGTTATATGTTGATGTAATGGAAATAGTGGCACCAAGGATATGTCCTATAGGTAAGCTGAATATATCTATAAGCTACATAGATATTCTATCAAAATTTGTGATATACATGAACTATGTGCATATTCTAACAACAGAATGGCTTGTGTCCCAAAGGCCTTCAATGTAAATAGAAGAAAATAACAGTATTACAATGGAGATTGAAAACAAAGTAGCACTAACTATAACTAGCAGCATGAAAAGCAGTAAGGACAGCACCTCATCTTTCTCAGCACTGAAGTATATCGGTACATAGGTAGCACAAGTGTACTTGCACATGTGTGTATAGGTAGCACAAATGAGCAGAGATATGAAGAAGGATAATGATCTCTTTCCATTCTTTTTTCTTCTAAATTAAGTGTATCAGTACACATAAAAAATAAATATCCATTTTTTTAAAGTGTTGTTACTTGCCTCATTGCTTCTGTGATTTTTTTCCCCAAAATCCTTTCATATGTAACTAGTTCTAATTCCACCAGTATTTGTTGGACTTAATTCAGACATTCTCTCTTTTTTTTCAGTCTTAGCTACTAGCTCTCTCTTTCTAGAAGCAGAATATAGATTTGCTGATAACTGTCATGATAATCTCATTGCCATTACTATGTCATGGTTTATCAAGGTGTTGATTTGTGAACCACTGATTGTGATCACATACATTTTGAACTGCTGTGGAAATTTCCATCTTTGCATTTCATTTTGCCTTGGAACTGGCCATTAACAGTTTAGTCTCCTTCTTTGCCTCTGAATGAGGAAGATTATGCTAATTGTGTGTTTTTCACTGATTTCAGAAAAGAGAAAGAAATTTCGTCATCTGTGATTGTTTGACTTAAACATTAATTTTATTTGGATTACTCTCCCATGGTTACTGTGGTTAAGAAGCTAACCACAGAATGTTTGCATTCTTTAACATCTTTTTTTACTCCCTTTGCATGACGTAACTCTTTACAACACACCCTCCCTTTCCTATATTTATAGCTTTTGGCCTAACAGTATGCATGCAGTACCTAGGGAACACAAAGCTCAGTTTTTCAATCCATTCCAACGACAACCATGGGAATTCTCTAATAAGAAAAATTATCCTTTCTTCTACAGACAGGAGTACCTCTGGATGAAGCAGAAATTGTACTTGGCTTGACTGCCAGTCAATTCTATAGTGAGTTTCAGAATGGTCTTACAATTTTTGATAGTCCTGTTGCAATCTTGTTGTGATTGGCTAGAGAATAATAAGGTAAGATCTTGTCCCTCATCCTAGTGCAAGATACTATTAACTAGACAGCAACTACTAATTATAAAAGGCAGGAAAAGTAAGGATAATGGAAGGACTTATATTATAATAATGCAGTTATCAGGCTGACGATGAAAATAATTGTGAAGTTGTTCTTCCAGTTGGGATTGATCTTATGTCATACCGGAATAAAACAGGCGAACAAAGCAGACCAACACATGTAAACACAAATCCTCTCCACAAAAAAAAAA
>VZTI01000467.1:2008038-2048038 GCA_013397865.1 Struthidea cinerea
AAAAAAAAAAAAAAGAAAGAAGGAAAAGCAACAAAACACACAAAAAACCCCCCTAACTAAAACAAACCATCTCATATGGACCCCTCACTTCAAGAAAGACATTGAGGTGCTGGAGCATGTCCAGAGAAAGGGAATGGAGCTGCTGAAAAATCTAGAGATTAATTCATATGAGAATCAGCTGAGGGCTGGAGTTGTTTAGCTGGGAGAAAGGGAGACTTGGGAGACACTATCGCTCTCTAAAACTCCCTGAAAGGAGGCTACAGCCAGGTGGGGGTCGATCTCTTCCCCCAGTCAGCCAGTGACAGACCAAGGGGAAATGGCCTTAATCTGAAGCAGGGAAGGCCCAGGTTGTTCATCATGAAGCCTTTCTTCATGGAAAGGGTTGTTAAGCATTGGAACGGACTGCTCAGGGAAGTGATGGAGTCACCATCCCTGGAGGTGTTCAAGAAATGGTTGGATTTACTGCTAAGGCTTCCTTGAGTGTTTGGTCAAATGATGGACTCAATGAACTTGGAGTGTTTTACAACCTAAATGATTCTGTGATCTCTGAAGTATGATGGAAAATTATCAGAATTTCTCCAGTACTACAAGGTATTGTATGGTCAGTGAAAGGCTGGGAATCAAGCAACCGCTCGCTACTGGACTGGAAATAAGAAAGGAAAACAGGGCTGAGTATTTTGAATGAGGGAATATTTGCTTTCAATCTTTTTGTCTACTCCCTTACCACAAGATGATAAAATCACAGTTCTGCATTCTGACCGCTGTGAAACCAGCAAGAGTAGCTACTCTATCAGGTACTACTGTTCCCAAGAAGACTCTAAAGCTGACAGGCAGGAACCAAGTATGTAGTCACTCAGCACAGTTTTCCTAATTCCTTGTGCAGTACTTCTGATTTTGATAGTACAATTCAGAGTCATACGGTGTCACTAGAATATTCTGCAACACAACAAAAATTGAAAACTTGATAATGCTGATAAGTGAAAAACATATTAGTTGAGATTTGTATTGAACTCCATATAAAATAAATAAGACAAGGAGTTCTGTACTGATTGCAATATTCCTTTTCATATTTAATTCAACAAAACCCCTCTGTTTTAGAATCTACTTCTTACAGATATGTCAATGTCTTCAGAATTCAGAACTACTTTGTAACATAAACCAGAGGGTTGCTATAGAATTGAAGCAGTATGCTGCCAAGTAGCAATGCCTTTGTGGATAAAATAGTTTTATTTTATTCTTTTGTGCCAACAAAAAAGACATCAAAATTATAAAAGTAACTTTACTATAATATTAATGAATTCTGTTGAATTCTACATTTTCATTACAGTTTTTCTGAGGATGAAATCTACTTTTTATTTTTGCAAATATTTTTCATGCTTGGTATGTTTCATGTATGGCAAATGTTTGTCAGCCATATCATCTCCAAGACTTGAATAAGAGCTTGCATTTCATAGAGTAAGATTTTACTTTTCATTATTTTGTCAATATCAGTTGCACCCTTTGTCTGATCTTCTTTTTCTTGATTTACTGAATCTTAGTTTCATTGTATTATTTTCTTTTTCTGTCCCTTTCTCCTTTTTTTCCTACAACCCTTTTTTAACCTTGCCCTCCTTTCTTCTACTACTTCCTGTATTTCCTAATCATGTTCCACTTTCTCACCCTTTTGAATCAGGGAAAGTGGTTTGGTAGCCAGAGCAATTCTACGTGGAAACAACAGATAAGAGAAAGAACAAAAGATATTTATGCAAAGGGCTTTTCTTTTGCATGATGTTTAGCCCTTCAAAGGTCAGTGAGGCTGATGTCCATGCAGTTAAGATGAAAAACCTTTGACAGTCCAGAAGTTTGGCAAGCTGCTGAGATGCAACTCCAAACCTTGTTTCAAAGAAAGACACAGAAAAGAATTCAGGGTAATTGATAATCATAATGTAAAACATTTAAAAAATATGTTTTTACATGGAGACTCTGACATCGTATAAAATATTTCTGCTTTGAGAAAAATGCTCTCTGCATTTGCTTCTGCTGGCACTGCACATTTAGGTTGTGACTACTTCCTGAATTGTGAAGCAAATACCAGAGGCTCAGTGAGTTAAATTGTCATTGAGAGGGAGCAAAATCATAAAGGAAGAATAAAATTGCCATCTAAACTCTCTGTGAGTTAACTAGACTTAGTATTGCTAAAGTTTGCTACCATTGCTACATATAATGCTGTCATTTTTATTAACACTGTGTAATGCTTTGCAATGTCATTCTGCCTAGAGACAAATACATATGAGTTTATAAACAGGTAATTCTGTTTTGTTATGATTTAGTTTTTGTTTGTAAGAAAGTCACCTTCTTGCAACACTGATGACATCAAGAGGAATTACTGTAGAATTCAAAGGCACTGCATCTGTGTTGACAGTTTCAGCAGTGTATAATGTTTAATTTTTAATCTGATGAGCTATATGTGTGGCTAATATAGTTTGCATTTAAAGTCCTTGGTACTCATTTATCACATAGAAAATTTGAAATAAACTTTAAGTTTCAGAAAAGTAAAATAAACACAACCTTGAAATTTTAATTAGAGAATTTACAGTTAATCTAATCCAAGTAGGAAATACTATCAATACTATATAGTTGCTGCTGTTTTTGAATCTTTCACTGTAATAAACATGGATTAGTTGACACCAAAACAATGACCAGATTGATTCACACTTTTAACAATGGAATCTGAATTATAATGATAATAATTTTACATGAGTATAAAAATGTATTTGCAGGTTGAGTATAGAAAATAAGAAATATTATCAGACCTCAAAATATAAATTTTATGAATTATTTTTAAACATTGATATGAACACAAACTTCAACCTATGTTCACAAGTATCCCTTTCTTTGTTTTTTTTAATTTCACATTACTAGTTGAAAAGGAGATCAACCCAACCTTTTAAATGTAAAAATACTTATGTTTAGCATTAAACTTATGATTGGTCATGTGACAAATATGGTAAGATTTGTTCAAAAGCTGAAAGGATGGCATTCATTAATCAAAGCAAGTATAAAACAAGAGTAGAACAATGCTGTTCTGTTGCTGAGATTCAAGATTTCTTGAAGGCAACAAGTGTGATAAAAATGACCATTTGTCCCTTCACTTGTGTTCTGGCCATTCAGTTTTGCTGCATGTCTCAAGTCAGTTTTTCACAGCATTATGCAAGAGGTGGCTGCTCCAAAAACTCATGTAAACCTGGAGCGAGTTACTTTTTCAGAAGAACAATCTTTCTGATTTTCTGATGAAACAGCTGAGCCTAATACTATGCTTTGTTAGTCCTGGAAAGCTGTTGCTGTCAGTATTTTGAGGCAAGTAGACAAAAAATATCTTTTGAAGTACATGAACAGCTTAAGCTTTTTGACAATAACATGCTCTTACAAAGTGATAGTTTTTACCTTGCAGGGACTAGAGAAAGTATTGTTGAAAAAATTTATTGGATCTCATACCACTAATTAGGTGTTGAGAACTGACAGCTATATTATCAGCGGGGAGTATATACTTGTAATTTCTTGGTTTGGTTTCCTCCTCGTGCTACTCCTAAGTCTGACCTAAGAGAGTTTCATGCTCAGAAGCACTTCTGTGTTTGTCGTAGCCACTCATTTTTATTTGCTAGTCAAAGACTAAGGGGTTTGAATCAAATGTATGGCATAAGATGTATCATTCATCCAACCAACCCCAGACACATCTAAGCAACCCTACCTGTTTGTACTTTCAGTTAAGTTGTTTTTATGATTTTTAGAGCCCAATTTAACTAGACAAAGAGTCTGAAGGCAGAGATGTGATTGGAAACGTAATTCTTATTTGAAGTAATATCTTGAAATAAAACTTTTCGCAATTTATATCTAAGGAGATAAGTGCAATCTTCATTCTGAAGATGTTCAGTGGGCAAATACTGACAGCTGAGCTATAAACAGGAAATGCATGCCAAAAGAGGAAAATAATACAAAAAATAGAATATCTCAATTTTTATACTTTACTTAAAATTTTTTTTTCTGTTTTTGTTAGTTTTTTATCAGAAGTCAGTTCATCTGAATTTATTTAAAAACCCTCACTTTAAAATTACTTATTTCTCTCTATTGCCAACGAAAAGAGACTCAAGCGATTAATTCAGACATAGGCAACTAATTTTTAGTTGCCCAAGTAAGGGCAGATAGATTTCATCCATATTCTCTTACAAAGAAAAAATGCCCTTATTTTTAACAATATACAAAATAAGACCAAGTAAAAAAACACATAGAAGTGAGTGTGTACATTTTTCTATTGACCTACAGAACAATTTTGCTGAGTTTTTTACTTATTTTAAGTAATCTTCTGCACTATGAAATTTTTGGATCTACAAATGAAACTAAAACTTAATGAAATCTGGCCTTTTTAAGAGTTTGGGGGATTGGACAGGTGTTCTGTGTGACTTAAAATAACATTTTTGTTTTAGACTTGAAGAATAAAAATGGATGTTGTCTGGAGGATCTAATGGTGCAGAGGAAAAAAATAATGAATACATATATTGTCATTTTGGCTATTTAAATTCCTCATCTCATCTAAATAGCACAGGAAAACAAGATGCTGAAGAAAAATACTAGGCCATCAATTTAACTGTTCGGCTCAGAATTTTTACAAATTAGGAAAATATTTGAGAAAGCTTATTTTGTTCACCCACCTACTGACATTCAAAACCCAGAGAGTTCAAGATGCATGAGAGAAAGGAAAAAATCATGTAATTTAGCTAAACTATGAGAAATAAGATTCTGATTCACCCATTGTGAATGGCAATATACATGTTTTATCTCAGGTAAGATTCTTCTTTTGAGGCAATTGTTTTCCAAATGAAGGTTTGTGGATAATTTAAAGACTAAGAGAATAAAGCATAATAATGCTAAAATGTTAGGGGGTCATGGGAACCTCATGAAGTTCAACAAGACTAAGTGCAAGGTCCTCCACCTGAGTTGGGTTAACACCCGGTATCAATAAAGATAAAGAGCAGCCCTGCCAAGAAGGATGTGGGGGTGTTGGCGCGTGAGAGGTTGCACAGGAGCTGGCAATATGCACTCTCAGCCCAGAGAACAAACTGCATCCTGGGTTGCATCAAAAGAAGTGTGGTCAGTAGGTCAAGAGGGGTGATTCTCTCCTTGTACTTCGTCCTGGTGAGATTCCACCTGGAGTACAGCATCCACTGGCTTGGTTCTGGGGATACCAACATAAGACGGACCTGGACCTGTTGGAGCAGGTCCACAAGAGGGTCATAAAGAGGATCAGAGGACTGAAACACCTCCCCTATGAAGACAGGCTGAGAAAATTGGGGTTGCTCAGCCTGGAGAAAAGAAGGCTCTGGAGAGACCTGTTTGTGTCCTATGAGGACTTATAGGACAAAAGCAGGTCCTATAAGAGGGCTTATAAGAAAAATGGGGATAAACTTTTTAGCAAGGCCTGTCGCTGTAGGACAAGGGATGATGCTTTTAAGCTCAAAGAGGGTATAATTAGACTAACTTTAAGGAGGAAATTTTTTAACATCAAAGTAGCGAAATGCTGTAACAGGTTGCCCAAAGCAGTGGTAAATACTCCATCCCTGGAAACATTCAAGGTCAAGCTGGACAGGGCTCTAACCAATATGGTCTCATGGAAGATGTCCCTTCTCACTACAGGGGGGTTGGACAAGATGACCTTTAGAGTTCCCTTCCAACTCAAATCATTCTATCATTCTATGAGTCTATGATAATGCTGGATCAATAGGATTTACTAGTATAAGATACAATTGCTGAGAAAGCTGAATATAATTTAAAGTATTTCTTTCTTAAAGTATTTCTTGTCATAGGATTCATGCCTTGGTAGTTAATTGTGCCACTAGAGCAGGAAAATATATGATGTCTTTTTCTTGCGAAATTATAGCTCCTCAAGTAGAAAATACCCTCCACAATACTGTCTTTTTATTGTTTAGTCAATTAAATAATGTAATGTTTTAATATAACTCCTGTGAATTTTCAAATTTCACCAGTGACGTTCCTATTACCCCCTGAGTCCTCAAAGGTAATCAGAGGAAAATTATTCTTGATTTGGGAACAGAAAAAAAGAAAAAGTTGTTTAATGAAGTTTTCAAACTTCATATTTTATTCATATTTACTTCATACCCACAAATCATTTTGATTTAAAATGCATTGAAATACTTCATTAATTAATTCCCTGATTTTAGATACATTTCATAATAGATAATCTCATTTTTCCACTGAATTCTTGGAATGTAAATCATCAAAGCCAATAAAAAATGCAGTACAGTTAACAACAACAATCAAAGCAAAATTTAAAAAAGCCATACTGCATTCTGTGATTGATACTGTAATTTTTTCAACTGAGGCCTCAGGCACTTTCAATTATACCCACTCCCCTACCTTTTCAGCTCCCATATTTCAAGAATACAAATGGGTGAGCAGCAAAATTTTCCCACCTCAGGTAGGAGAGCTGAGTGAAGTATTTAATATATTCTCTATTCCCAGAAAATCTCCGAACCATTGCCAAAGTCCCACAGTCACAAAGTGGTAGCACCATCTCCTCAAACTTGTATGTGAAGGACAAGAGGACCAGAAGAGAGCAAATTTGAACTCACAACTCTATCCTGCATTTCAGGCTGTACATGGGTAATGTTCTTTCCTCTACAGCCCCTATGAACTTGTGTGAAAAAGGTCATGGTTTGCCTAAAGGAAGGAAGTCTTCTACTATTTGCCAACACCTGCAAGAGCCACCCCTTCCAAGAAGAGACTGTGCTGTGTAAAGCAGTGGAGAAACACCTGCTGATTTCCACAGAAAAATCCACCCAGCCCTGCCTCAGAGAATGGGCAGTACTCTAGAACATATGATCCTGTAAGAAGAGCCCACTGAAGACACCTTACATCAAATTGAATTTCCACCAAGGACAGAGGACTGGAGGAAGAAAGAGATCATGCCAGAAGTCTTCGTGGAATGCTCTCTCATGCTAAATGCACTAATTATCCCTCTTTACTATTAATAGCCCTTAACCACTAGAATGAAATATTCTATTAAATTAAAAAATGAATGAGAGAACAAAATAAGACAAATCAATTTATTCCCTTGGACACTATGACAGAAATTTTGTAAACTATATTTGGAGTCCCAACAGCAATTTCATATTTCAAATGCTGCAGCTGTCCTGTCAACAGCAATTAACTTCCCATTATTAACATACATTGCCAGATTAGGAAACAAAGCTCAAACCCTTAAGTTTTCAGAAGTCAAAGGTATAAGAAATTAAAGATGCCAAAATCTTTCACATTTTTTATGATGGAGTCCACAACAAAATGAAACATTCTTAATTTTTTAATAAAAATATAAAAATATTCTATTGTATTGTATTCTATATAGGAAGAATGAGTGAAGATTAATTGGCAAAATGTTTCTAATCCTTAATAATTACAGTCATTCAGTCTGTGTGCAACTAGACCATTAACAGGGATTTTTGCCTGCCTCCTATTATGATGAGCCAACAAACACGTCCATTTAATTTCACTTCACTTCTATGACTTCAAGGTAAGCACATTCCACACTAGAATATTTTTTACTTCCTTTAGCTTCATTATATTGGAGAAGTAGTAGAAGCAAAGTCTGTCATTTCACTGGTGCATCTGAAGTTGTTTTAGAGGTGTAAAATAATATCAGGCTCAGGCATTTCTGTTCTTCCAAATATTTCCTACCCTTGTCCTGGAACTTCTGACTACATGCTGAATCCTTGTCTCATCCTCTGGCCAACAGAAAACCAGTTGCTGCAGCGTGTGGCTGCTCACACTCTTCTCTCTGGCTGCTGACAGAAACTTGCAATGAGTTCAATGAGATGGGTTAGAGTTCCTACATCTGGAAATCTAGAGCTGGTCACATCAGATGGTGTCAAAATTATTGAGAAGCTGAACACATGATCAATGTAGGGTTGCACTGTCCTCCTTTTATCAGTGATGTTACACATGGTTGTGATTAGGTCATACACGCCTTTCTTCTCTCTGATTCCGCCCTTTAACTTCATGTGATCCTTCATCATCTGGACAAGGACTTTGTTCTTAGGCAGAATCTGGAAGATGTTATAACTGTAATAACACTTTGTTATGCTGTCTTTTCTTTGTTGAGGGCAAAAAGATTACCTTTGTCCCCTTTTTTCTCTGACTATCCTGACATCGGTGCAAATTTCTCACATAAGATCAGCTCTGATCATCAATTGCTTTTATCGGTTCTCATAACACATTAGCTACTGCTGTTCCTCTTTTTAAGGATAAGCACATAGTTGGTTCCTCTTACTGAGCTAATAGCTTTCACTCTGTAGTCTTTTTGTCGTCAACCTATGTGGTGAGTAGCTCTGATGAACGATGTGGACTGATGCATTCAGCAAGATGTTTAATATTAGTAACTTTAAACACCGAGACCATCTTAAAGCCTAAAATCTGCTGCAGATTTGCGAATTACCTGGTCCACCATATTCACACAATGAGAAACCACTACACAAAATTGTCTTAACACATTATTTTTGATAGTAAAAAGAAAAAAAAGTTGTATGAGAATTGATAGGTAAATGTAATTTTCAAAAAAAGTGCATTATTTCCATTATTAAATGATGGACTGGATTGTGAATCCATCCTATTTATTGGTTGGCTGTGACATTGTCACTCCAGTAAGCAGGAAAAATAACCTTTCAAAGTGGTGAGACGAGAGGAAGCTGAATGTAGGTATTATTTTTCCAAGATGCTGAGCTGTCATTATGGCCGCCTGGTATGGTTATATCACCTTGTATTATTCTAAACTTGGTCTGGAGAGATGGCTGGGAGTAAAATTAGAGGAAACTGAGATGTTGTATTCATATCCTAGCAAAAGTTATAGCGGTACAGGAGTTATAGGGTAAAATGCAGCTACTGCCTGGATGGAATGTGGTCGGTGTGCTCGGAACATATTCTACGATGATTCCCCACACACACAATCTGCAACTCTAAACACCTGCTAAGGAGGATGAAGCAGAGTGGAAGCACCATGGCCAGGCTCTGTTGAAACCTTGCAGGGAGGGTAACTTGGTGGGACTTTGCAGCTGATAAACCATGTAGCACCTGTCAAGCAAGGAAGATAGGAGATATCTTGCTGCTGAGCCAACAACTGCGAAGAAATCACTTTCCTCAGATGAGCCTGGTTCATTATAACCCAATTGTAATATTAATGCACTTCCATCCCGACGTTACCCACCTCCAAGGTACAACCACCCTTCACTGAACATGTGTTCTATGTTTCATTGACTGTATTTATAAGAGTGAAGCATGAGAACTTTACACCAATCAGTAACAAAGGTATGCATGACTAGAGTCCCTCGATCTCCATCTAAACATAAAGAAATAGTATAAAAATATTTTAAATAATCCAATCTAAATGACATGAGCACAGAGGTACTTCTTTGGGTACTTTTTAAAGCTACCCTATTGCACTCATAGTCCAATTATATTAATTTGTAATTAATCTTGGAATACCAGGAAAACTTCACAGGTCTGGAAGACCCTTACATTGAAGAGAAAAAAAAAAAAAAAAAAAAGACTGGATGTGAGTTGAATTGAGAAATAATTTAAATGAGAACTTTGGCAGAAAGGTCTAACACTGAGGTTAATTAAGTGTAAAGTGATATTGATGCCATGATGATTTTTTGCCTTTTCTTTTAAACCCCTGTTATGCCTTTTTACAACTTCTGTATTCTTAGTGCTTTTTGCCTACATTCTTGGACTTGTTTGTTAAGCTGGGAGACTGAACATTTTAGAGGTTTCATACTTAGGGAGCAATATGCCTCAGACCCCAAGGTCCTCTCCAGAACACATTGTGTAAACCAAGATAGAACCATCCAGGGGAAGGTTCCTTGGGAAGGGGGGCTCACTCGAGCCTCTCACTGGGGAATCTTTGATAGATATGCTAATTAGTAAGACCTACAATGTAATACCAGATCTTTTGGGGGGGGATTTTTTGCAGTGTGCATGGAAGTGCATTCGACCTGGACGTAGTGCACCTAAGGATCCTTAAAATAAATACCAAGGTAAAATCCCTTTTTCCCTTCTAACCGTGTTTGACTCTTGATTTTAAGACCAAGAAAAGGCATCAGTATGGTAGAACTGGAATGGCTTTGGTGAGAGCAATACAACAAAATCCCAATCACAGGCAGTCATTGGTGGTGTTCCTGGTTTCCCACTCCCTCACAGCTGGCTGCCTGCACTTCAAAGTCCAGCTGTCCTCCTGGTTTGCACTAACACAAGTAGCAAATGATCCACCCAACATATATCTTCAGGTCTTTTTTGTAGACATGCTTTTGTTAAGCATGATTGTTTGGATTCATTATAGGTGTAACAGAAATAAAGTTTAAAGGGATGTGATATATGAGAAGTCATATTAGATGATTTAATAGTCTCTGTTGGGCTTTAAACTTGATGTTATGAGACTGTGATTGTTTTCTTATGACCCATGTGGAAGGAATTTAGCCTATTTCTACAAACTGCAGTTATCTCCTATGGATCCTCCTAGTCATATTCACCACTTTCTACTGGAACATGCAAGGCCATTGAAGTCTTGTATTTTCTGGCTAGAAGGTATTAATAGACTAAGAATTGCACCTGCAGAAGAAGAACTTGATAAAAATAAATTAGGCATAACAGTTATTAATATGTCTGTATGAAACTTGAGCAAAGTCCCTTTAGAATAAGGGTACCCATATGTCATTGTAAATACACTAATTTCAGATTTTTGAGTTCTTATTTACAGCTCTATTCATCTAACAGTAAATAAGAGGGTGAACAAAGAGGTCTTCCTCACAGACAAGAACTAGAGGAGTCAGATATTCGTGTGACCTTTTTTCTCGTACTTTACCAGGGCTTTTACATGGAGGAGGTCAAATGTTCTTCAGCCAGATGTAACTTTCTTCCCGCTGTAGGGCTTGGACTACATCATGCTCTGAGAAAAAATCCCTATCAATGTGGAAATGCTTTTCATGGAAGAAACAAGGGGAAGGTGAAGATGACCGCTTGACTGGCAGCTACATGTGTGAATCTGAGAGGAGGCAGAACTTCCTGAGATCTCTCAACTGCCCCTTTAGTGGTTGCTTTATTGAAAAACAGAATAAGTGAAGAGGATAATCTGTGGAAAATTTTGCAGAGGACTACAAGTGTTACTCCCACCTCCTGCCTGACTGTTCCTGTGAAGTTTTGCATAGTGAATTGTGACAGAGTAAACTGGGAGGAAATCTCTAAAGATTATTCCAGTTAGCCACTAATACTTCCAGAAATTGCCTAGATTGAGAGAGGTTGGAGGGAAAGTCTGGGGGACGTACCTGCACAACTTCAAGATCCAGCTTTTTCTAAGATGAAGAAAAGCAATTAAAAAAAAAAAAAAAAAAAAAAGACTGCGTATTTACGAATGTCCAAGAAGAAATTTGCTGTAAAAATAAGACCCCCAGAAGAGCAGAGTTTGGAGCTGTGTCCCTAGGAACCTTTGTTTGCTGAAGTAATAGGAGAACCTATAAGAAAAACTAAAAGAGTGCAAGCTACATATTGATTGTCCTCTTTTAAGAGGTTTGAAAATTTTTTATGGATACTCCTAGTATTAGACAATATATTAGACTAATTCATGCAACATAAGTAACCTGGGAAACATGGAAATATTACACTTCCATCTAAAAGTAAAATAAATATTTAACCAGGAGAGTACCTTTTTTATCTGTGAGAAAACACAGCTTAGCACTGTTACCAATCAGCAAAGGATAGCAAATTATTTACTTTTTCATTTGTGGCAGTTTGTGATAAATGTATTTACAATGTGTTGTCCATAGTTCCTTATCAAAATAAGTTTCAGGCCACAACAATTACAGTTATTACAGTGTTCTCTCTATATGACAACTTCTTGAAAAGTTGGTTTCTGGTCATTTAGAGCATATTGTATTACATGTGACAAAAAAAAAAAAAAATCATGGCATAATTTTCAATACTTTTCCCAAGCTTCTGAAAATGTAATGCTCTGGATTCACCTCTGCAGCTGCTCAGAAGACAACCCAGGCAAAACTATGAAGAAAAGTCTTATGATCTAAAGTGAATAATGACTCTTTCATCAACATAAATACCTCCATAAATTAGAAGAAAGGAAAAAGCATAAACTAATTTGTACCATTCCCTGAAAATATTTCTCTAATTTTCTGGTAGTATAATTGATTAGAACCAATTTAAAAAACCTTTCTAAGTATTCTGAGTTTATCGAGTCTGATTTACAGCTAACCCTGTCTGCAGAGCCTTACTTATATGAAGCTGAAATACTTGGTTTAATAAAAAACTATTGCTCATGTCAAGCAAAAAAAAGCATAAAGATGTTTAAAGGTTTTAATGGATTTCCTCAAAGTACTAATAAATCAAACAGTAAAAATTATAAATATGTTTGCAAACAGATAGCAAAGATTCGTTTAAAACACTTTTTTTTCTTTAGAACAACTAGAAATGTTACAAACTCTGCCCATCTTTTTCTAAGTGTCCAGAATTATTTCCTGAACTCATCAGCTCTGTACATTTCAAACTTCTATGAAATACAAATGTTTTTCCATGTTAATTTAAGAAACTTTATTTGTATGTTTTGTTTAATAAATTTTTTTTTGTCCATTTAGGTAGAATAATGGTTTTTTTCATTAAATCACTGTTTCCATGTTTTAGCAAGATTCTTGAACTTTCATTACTATTATGGAAGTGATGCTAAGATTTTTGTCACAATTTTTCTCAGTCTTAATGATGAAAAATGGTGGACTATTTGGCATAGTACACAAATCAAATTACCCCATAACCATGTAATTTTCTCAAATTTATTGCTTATTGGTGTTTGAACAACCCTTGGCAATCATTCCCTAAATTACTTCCTCATATTGTCTGGAATATTTTTTAGGGACTGTGACAATTAACCACATGTTGGCATTTTTTTAATATTTTGGATTTAATTCAAACTTATTTGATCATTGATTAAATTGCTTTCTACTTACAATATTCTCTTTTCCAAAAAAAAAAATCCACTATGGAATGAATTTTATTCTTTCCGTTACCCTATTTCTACTTAAACTAAATTATTTGAAGCTGATATTCACAAATAGATAAAATGTGGTGGCTTGTGATAGTAAGTTCTTATTAATATGCATTTGAGATAACTATGCTATTAATGAATAGGAGGGCCATGAATTAACTATGTATGACTAAACTGAGCAAAAGAAATATTTTTTATGGTGCTACTGCTTTTTTCAGGAGTTGAGGGTGTCATTGGCTGGTTTGCAAGGAAAATATATGGGGACCTATCTCTGAACAGGAATAAAAGACAGCAATTGCACGGCTACTTATTTTAGGCAACTTGAATTCCCTGAATTAGCAGAGGCTAGTGATATTTCTCTACTTCATTCCACCAGAAGCCTCAACCCAAAACCCAAAGCACTCTTTAGTTCAGGGAGAGAAATACCAAGTAATACCTTTCTACAAATAGGACTGAATTGTCATTGTACAATTGCTTTAATTCTTTGTATATTTTAAATTTTCTCACTGCTCTGCTAATCCTTGACTGAGGCATTCTGTTTTCCTTCCTGTCTTTGATCATTTCCTTTTTTTTCTGTTTGCCATAGTGTGTGTAGTAATATGCCTATCATTTTTACTGTTGTTTTAATTTTTCCTTAAGCTACTTTGTGTCTTTAAGCAATGAAAGGGCTCTCTTCAATTAGATGTCCTAAAGAATAAGCAAATTTCTTTTAAACAGTTTACTGTTTCCATTTCCATTTTCCCTGCTGTCTAAAATGTTTCTGAGCAAAGTTTCTGAGCAAAGTTTCTGTCCTTGACAAGCTATCCTTTTCAAAATCCCAAACGTATATAATAAATGCATAGTATATTTGCACACATGCTCATATATTGAGTAAAATATGAGATCATGAGAGAGATCTTGTATAAATACACGCAAACCCTTGTTGAATATGTTTTTCTTAAGTTTAAACTTGGTCTTTTTATTTCAGAGGTTTCTATGACAAGCAAGTATTGACAAAGTGAAAGCTCTGCAATATTACAGCAGACTTCACCATGAAAGCCACAGGCCAGCTTTTCTCTTGGTCCTTTCTCACTTGATGATGTCACCAAGATGATCAGCTGTATCGGTTATCAATGGTTCAGAATTCTGGAGACTTTTTTTAAAGGGGGTTAATTTTTTTCTTTCTAATTCTTCCTCATTGCTTCCCCATTTTGAAGGGAGGACCATGTAATTTAAGCAAGGGGTAACCTTTTTTAATCAATCTATGCTATTAACTGCTCTGTTGCAGGCTGCACAACATCCAGAGATTATGTATAAGCCCATTTTACAGGCATGCTATTTGCTGGAATGTTCATCTGTTTCATTAGTTGAGACACAGATTTTAATCATCATCTTTATGTTTCAGGAGCAGTTAACAACCACTGAGATCAGAGACAATATTTTTGAGAATTACAGAATATGCTGAATTGGAAGGGACCCATCAGGATCTTCAAATTCAAGTCCTGGCCTTACACAGGACACCACAAGAGTCACACCATGTGCCTGAGAGCAGTGTCCAAACACTCCTTGAACTCTGTCAGCCTTGGTGCTGTGACCACTGCCCTGGGGAGCCAGTTCCAGTGCCCAATCACCCTCTGGGTGAAGAACCTTTTCCTGACAGACCTAAACCTCCCCTGACAGAGCTTCAGGCCATTCCCTTGGATCCTCTCACTGGTCATGACAGTGAAGATTGGTACCTGCCCCTCTGCTTCTCCTCATGAGGGTGTTGAAGACCACAATGAGGTCTCCCCTCAATCTCCTCCAGGCTGAACAGACTAAGTGATCTCAGGCCCTCCTCATTCAGCTTCCCCTCAAGGGCCTTCACCATCTCCATCACTCTCCTTTGGATGCTCTCTAACCACTTTATGTCCTTATATTGTGGCACCCAAAACTGCATATAATGTTCAAGGTGAGGCTGCCCCAGTGCAGAGCAGAGCAGGACAATCCCCTCCCTTGCCCGGCTGGCGATGCTGTGCCTGCTGCCCCCCAGGACACACTTGGCCCTCCTGGCTGCCAGGGCACTGCTGATTCATGTTCAACTTTCCCTCGACCAGGACCTTCTGGTCCATATTTACATGACAGCTTAACTCAGAAAGTGGACAGTCATCTTGGGCATCTTATACTGTGTTTGAGAAGCTGAAGCTTACATCAAGCATAATGAACGTCTCCAAACTTTTGGTAGGGAAAAAAATGTGTCGCTTCTAACTAAATTGTGTGACTTAGAAAGTTGTTATTTTGTGCATTTTTTTAATGCCTGCTAAAAATAGAGGGCTTGATTGCCTCTATATTTACCTTTGTTCAAATCAGAAAGTAGCATAAATCCAGGGGTACCACACTGGGTAATGGCCTTTCTAATCCATCCCCTGCTTGGTTACTGCATCCCACTATTTGTGTCCCTGGAGATGGGAGTTACTGGTGCACAATACACAGTGAATAAACATCATTATAATGCTTCAGATTTTATTCTCAGTTTAATTGCTTGAGTTTATGTACCTGTCATTTGCCACTGCACAGAGGTACTCCTGGTTTTTGGACTTGGAGGTGAAATTTGTCTTTCAGCGAACAATAAAGACGGGCAAGCTGCACAAAATAAGTTGTATCTCATTAAACGATCCAGAAGGCTTTCAGACTCCATAGTTCTATAGCGGAACACTGTTTCTGCTGGGTTTATCCCAAAAATAATCATATTTATTAAAAAAAAACATTCCTATGCATTGTCAAATTTCAAAGATGGAAGACAGTTCCCTTAAATGAACGTTTCCAAAGGTAGAATAACATATATCAAAATTCATCCTCTGCCCAGGAGAAGTTCAGAGTTCTCTTTCTTTCTGCAACCTTTTCCTTGTCCTCCAGGGATATCTTAGATTCAGCATAAAATATTGATATTTTACAAAAGAGAAGTAAAAAGTCATAATCCTTAAATTTGCTAACAAAGATGTTTTGGAGAATAAGTCCCAGAATACTAAACATTGAGGTAAGGATTTTTTTTCATAAACAGAGATGGGAAAAGAAAAACCATCAAGTTTGGAAAAATTAGAAAAAGGAAGAGACATTTCTGTCACTCAAAAAAAAAAAAATCAGTAATGTTGTGGTGAGGCATTCTTTAAATGGACCACTTAACTTCCCTTAATTTGGTCAAGGTAGTGTTAAAATTATCTCTTCAGACTTCCTGTAAAAGTAAGAATTGGTTTCAGTTATTTAAGTTGAAATATCTATACTACTTGCTTGGAATAGTAATGGAGGATGTCAAAGGGCATTCCTAAAGCTCAAACAAGCGTTAATAACACCTTCAATATTCTTGCACACAGATTTAAACTCTTCATTTGAAATCTTTATGGAAGCCAGAAAACTTGGTCTTGGAACCATTCTTACTCAGACCCTGGAGGGTGAAGAGAAGATCATTACACATATTCCCAGTCTGCTGACTTAAGTGGAATGAAATTATGTAGTCTTTAAAGCAATAGAAGCACCATTTACAGTCAGGGCCCTGCAGCACTGTGACCTTCTTTCTCTAAGCTGTAGTTATTGGCAATGCCTGTATGAGACCCACAGCTTAGACTCCACCTTCTCTCCTCATTACAAATGACCTTCTTTGTAGTCCTGGGCCCTCCATGTTTTTGATAGAGGTGCCACACAGCCAACTGCACAGTGCGAGGAAGAAAGAGGAAGAATACGCCACATTTGCAGAAGGTGTACTTAAAAGTCACGCCTGCATGTCAGTCAGAGTAAAGCAGACATTTCTTGTTCTGTGCCCAACCCATATACAACAACCTGAGCAGCTTACCACAAAGAACTTCCAGTTTAAAATATTAGGAAGATATTAAAAAGAGAGACTAGCAATTTATTTTCTTTAATGTTATAAAAAAACCCTTCTTTTTTTTTCTGTGAAAGTACTCATTTTAGCTGTTATTCATTCATCAGTGTCTCTGTTGTTTAAATATGGATGAAGCTCTTCTTTCATCTCGTGAGTTAAATTTCAGATGCATAAACAGGACAGTGAGAGAATTCTGTTTTCCAAAGACTGGATATGAGATTGTGCTTCAAGGGGTTTTAGTCTTGCACCTTTCTCAGATGGAAAAAATCAGATAATCCACCTACCCCTAAAAATTTTCCAGATCATAAAGACTTAGTGATTACCTGCATATATGCAAAATTTACTCATAATAGCCTGGTGGCATCTACTAAATCAGAAGTCAGGTTTTGACTTTCTTTCATTTAGGCTGGCATTTTTTAATTGCTAGTGGCTTCAGGGTTTTCTTTTTGTTCACCAACCAAAGGCACCTCAACCAAATTGTCTTCAGTGTCAAGCAGGTAGGATTCGAGCTGGCATTAAAGGGAGATGTAGATCTTGCAGACTTTCAAATTCAGTCTTGCACTGATGTTTTCAAATTTTAAAAAAGTGACAACACTTTTGAAAAATTTTGTTTCTATTTCCAATCATATGGTTATGAAAGTGAGCTCTGCAAAATGTAAATTGACATGATACTGAAGATTTTACAGCCAGGACCCTAGCTCTTTAAGAAATAACCTCTCTTAGGTTAAAATCTCTAATTATGGACTCTTACAAAAATCACTGTTAGACTAACCAGAAATCAAGCAGCTAACAAGACTTTATAGGTCTTCAGGGGCTGTGCACACACAACACAGACCAAAGCAACTACAATACATAAAATATGAATTACAGGAAGATTTTTGGGTGTTTTCAAACATTCTCAATTCATGTTAAGCCTGCTTAGGGTTTAAAAACTTCGGGAGGAGAATCCTATCCACTAACTTCATGCAATACACAGTTTCTAAGGCTTAATTTCTAGCTACATTCAAACTAGGAATATAGTCTGTAACATAGCATCTTTCCCCAGTGATGTTAAATTCTCACCAGTTTACTTGTACCTTACAACAGCAATTTCCTATTATGATTTCTTATGCCCCAAAGAATGGTTTAGGATGGTGTTTTGGTATTAGTTAAGAAGAAATGTATGAGAAAAATTTCAGTTGAGTAAATCCAGTTTCCATCTGCTGAACATCTACTTTGAGATTCTCTTGTTTCCAATTACATCTGTCCTTGATAGCACATCATAAAAAAATGGTACTCATGAGTATTTGTAGCCATTTGTATATATGTATATATGATAACAGAAAACAGCAACCATTTCAATGCTGTTTTGTAGTTGCAACAGGGAATTTATTTTATAAGTGTGAGAGGTATGGCTTAAATAAAATAGACCTATTTTCATACTTAAGTGCCTTTTTTGCCACATATAGGAAAATAACTGTGAAATTTCCTTAATGTTAATTTGAAACTATTGAATGTCTTGTTATATAGTTCCAGAGTTAAATATTCTAACATTGTGCTAATAATACAACCCAAGATCCATATCTTCTGATTGTATTGAAGTTTTCTCTGCAGTTATTTCCCTTAAGAAAGCCTGGAGCTTCTAATATGAGAGATGCTTTTAAAGGATGCATACAGAATGAGGGAATCTCAAATACTTAGTGCCAGAAAGAGGACCTTATTACAGACAGAGCCTGGGCTGAGTGTCTTATGTCTTAGAAAAAAAAAGATTCTGAAATTTTTCAGTTTTTAACAACAGTGCACAAACTCGCAAGACAAGGCTAAGGAACCTAAACACCTTAATCATGAAATGTTATAGTTATCTGTAGAAGATGAGCTTGAAGGAATAGGAGCACTTACTGTAGAAAATGTGGTTATATTTCATTTTCTGAAATCTCCTGATGTCCAGTTGATGGGGGTGGAGAGGAGACCTTGTATAGCAATAGTGCACAAGGAAAGTGATGTGTTTGCTAAGCTGATCAATACCATGATTAACTTGGCCCAGAGAAAGACTGATCAATCTTATTATTGATCAGCTTAGCAAACATATTAGTGTGCCTGTGTAGTATGGCTACACTATGTCTATAAGTGTTTCATCAGGAAATACATGCATGCAGGTATTCAAATAAATTTGCAACAGATGCATACTGTCTGTCCAGAACCCAAGCAGGGAGAAATTGATCACAGTCTCTTGCACAGAAGGCAGAAAACTGGAATTAGATTTATATGTTCAAAAAAGTACATTATTTAAATACAGAATGCAAAATAAATCTTCCCTTATCACATTTTACTGAGTCTCTATGACAGATCACTGTATTTCTTAAAGCAATTCAGTTCCTATTTTGACTTTTTTTGAGAACATAATGTTTTAGTTCAACAACGACATACAAAATAGTTCTCCAGCAATGCTCCCTGAACTCTGAAGCATGCCAGATTTTCTTGCAATGGTGATGTGGCCTTAAAAGTCATACTTTGAAAACCGATGTAGCCTATGAATAAAAAAAAATTGAACTGGGTTTGGATAAGAAAGGTGGCGTTATTCAGCTGGATTCAGATCTAATCAATCAGCTCTTGTTCAAGGTTAGATGTCTGTGACGATTCATTTTTTAAAGCAACTTGAGCATTTGTTTGTTTGCTGCTTAAAAAAAAAAAGGTACTCCAAAAGGTTTGTGTATCAGAGCCTAAATTTTAAAGACATTGTAGAATCATTTATATATATTTCCATAACTGAAAGGATTTATAGTCTTAGACAGGCTGCCTACCCTACTGATTATGAGTCTTTTCTATTATCTGTCTCTGTCTTTTAGTTTGTCTGTCACTTTCTGTGTAAATTCAGTCTACATGGTGCATGTCTGGATCCAGTAAAATTAATTAAAGAGTGAATTTTTCTTGCAGTATCTTATTTACAGAAAATTAAAGTAACTCAGAAAGTTGCCACATTTTCCAAACTCTCTGCTCTTTGCTTCTTTTCAGCTGTTATCAAATATTATATCGAGGACTAGCTTCAGGAAGATATATACAGACTTGCAGGGTACTTGGGGCTTAGTTATGGCATTTCAAGTCACACTGCTCCACAAATCCGAGGGCAGGGCATGATCCTTGGTTTTGTAACACGCTGATTACAATTAGTAGCAACATTTGGATAGTCACACAGCACCTGAAAATCTGAAGTAACTTCACTGATACTAACCCAGAACAAATACTGATTTCAATTTGCAAGTCGCAGAGTAAAGGATCCTAGCAACAGGATGACCGTGAAGTAGGAGTGCAGTAGCCATAACACCACAAGAACTCATGACAAAAATGCAATCAAATATGAAAGATGATGATTACAAGATGTATCCAGGCTAGGTAGCAGACACAGCAGTCCAACATATCACCTGCTAGTCTTTCTGGGCAAATGTATACTAACATTTGGCTAAACTCTAACATGGGACTTCAGCTGTTTCCTGTACGACTGTATGAGGTATTATAATCACCTTTACAGAGGACAGAAAAGGGGAAAGGCACAAATGCTTCCTCAGGTATGCATTTTCTTGCTCTTACCAGACTGTGCCATTGTGTATGAAAAAAAATTATTGTCTTCAAAGGAATCACTTCACATTTTTGCCATTTGAACCTTTAAATGCCAGCATCAGAGGGTATATCTATTATACCTCTTATGATTTCTGCTATGTTTATATACTAATTTCCTTTACATGTTAGAAATACTTTTTTTCTGATAATTATATTTATTAGTCTATAACCCGGAATTTCAAGACCTTATTTAGAGGACGTGGAAACATATTTTAAAGCCTTTCTTTTCAGTTCCACTGTCCCTCATATGTGTTATTTACATTTACATGTGTACTGAACAGCCCATTCACATCTCCATTATTTCTTTCCAGCTAGTACTTTATTTCAACTTCTTTAAAGTCAGAGTGTAGCAGACTTGCCATCCATCATTGTCGAAGAGCTCTTAATTTAGTTACAGAGAGTGTGAAAGCAGGTTAGAAAGCTGTACTAAGTCACAAATATAGGATCAGACAAGCCTTTGCTAAGTCTCTCAGTAATTATTAGAGCTCTTTGAAACCTGCTGGCTTCAGTTTGAATGAGTTCAGGTGAAAATTACTGGTGCTCGGTTTGTACTTTTCAAGACCTCTACTTTCACATTGCCTTCTGAACTAATGGGAAACCAAAAATTCAGTTAAGGTGCTTTGAATGCCTGAAATAATTTCATATTGTTGCACAACATTCCCATGCCTCTCTCAGCCTCAGAACAGATAAAAGCCATTGACAGAAGCAGCAGCAGAAATTAAGAAATTGCTATGATTCTCAAAGCCTTAAATGGCAGGAACAGGAGAAGCCACCTGGTCATGAAGAGCCATCTTATCTAAACAAGATCAGAGGAAGGATAACACCCATGTGGTACTGGCGGTTCAGCCACACAGCAGGAATGTCCTGAAGACTTTAGCAAAGAATATTGTGAAAGGCTCTCCTCCTGAAGGAGAAGTCTCCTTATGCAAACTTGCAAACACCCACTAAGAGACTTACTGTGATGCTTTTTGCCAGGGAGTGAAAGACAGTTTTTTGATCATGAAGAGCACAGGTCAAAGACATCCAATTCAGATTTGAATGCCTGAAGTCTGCTGTAACAGAAACCTATCCTATCCCTCCTCCTGATGCTGAGCCTTTGCTTATCCTACTTGCTAAAAGTGCCTGTGACAGTGGAAAGCCAAAGACAGTTTCCCAGGTGAGAGTAATGCTAACTTAATCAACATTTTTCAATTGTTTTTTATGGTGCTTTGGTTTTGGGTTTGGTTTTCTTCTGTTATAGCTTGTAACTTGTTAATCTTATTTTACTTTGAAAAAAATGTAACATTTTTGCCATATTCATGGTCCATTTAAAATACGATGGTACTACAACAAATACTCTGCCAGATAAAGGTTGACTCGAACTGTGACACTTTTTCTCATCATATGACAGACATGAAGTCCAGTTCTTGAAAGCTGTCAGCAGGCATGTTTGCATGGATGGATAAAAACAGAACCAGCCTCAATCTGCCTGTTTTCAGCCTGGCCAGGCAACAGTTCACTCTGATCCAGAATAGAGGCATTAGCACAGAGCAATCTAAGCCATATGCCTCATCTTTCAACAGAGTATATTAGCTCAGATCCAGTGATTCATGAAAGCATCTATAAGTCATACTAAATTCAGTGGATAGATTCAGATGATTTTCTACCATTAAGACATTAAAGTTGTTGGGCCTTATTTAACTGTTCCATTCTCTGTAATTTTTATGACTTCTCTCGTTTCTTCAAGGTGTTTTCTGGTTTTTTTCCTTATTGAGGTTCAATGTGCTATTGACATGATCTGGTAAGAGACAACAGAATAATAAGAATCAGTACTGAATTACATTGCTTACCATCTTTACCGAGCAGAAAAAGGATGTCAAATGCTCACACAAACAGTTATTGAGATCAATACTAAATTTCATAATGAGTCATATTTTTACTTATCTACATTTTTTTTTAAAGCACTAAAAATTATGTTGAAGACTGGTTTTATGGGAACACAATAGTATGAGTCAAGCCTCAGTGGCAACCTTTAGTAATATTGATCTCCAGATGCTTTTCTGATCTTTTCTGAAAGTTTATCCAGGTGACAACAAATACAACATAGTTGAATTAAAAGGAAACATTACTATGGATATCCTAGTCATCTGTCTTAACTCCTTCAGTCTTTGCCAGATTAATCTACACTTGATGCTTAAAGCCATGTAGTGGACATGATAACACACAAATAAATTCTAACTTTACTCTGCCCAGTATAACTTAAATACAAAATGACTTTTGCTTCTGCCATTTCCTAAAATGTTTATGTGGTTTTCTTTTTTGCTTTCTATGGACGAATATTGGTACCCATAAGCTAGAACTCTTTCTTTTCAATGCTCTGTCTGATATCATATTTTGTAGCACTTCTATTTCCTGAAACAGAAACAAGCTTATAGTTCTTTCTCTCTTCTTCATATCCAGGGTATAATGAAACAAAGCTCTCATCATCCTCACAGTAGTGATAAAACTTCCTATGATCATGAAAAAAACCAAACAACTGCTTCCAGTCATATTAACAGTTGTTTCTCACAGCTGTTGCTTCAATCTCCTGCTACAGAAAGCATTTCTATTTTTAGGTTTTACACATACCTTCCTCTTCCTTTTAAATAGAACACTGGACTTTAAAATGGCCACTCATTCATCAGCTTCATAGTCACCACTCCACATCATACACTTGATTCTGACTCATGTGACTATGACTTCACCCAATCTGAAGTGGTCCTAACACTGTATTTCTCCTCCAGAATCAGTCCTATTATGGCTTGGATAATCACTTTGGTTCAAGTAGAGATATGACATACTAGCATAAGGAATTCTCATTAGGTATGGAGAAACTGTGACATATTCTTAACCAGTCAAATACAATGAACCTTGAAAATCAAAACTCTACTTCCCCCTAGTTTTGTGTAACATTTGCATTTTGTCTAACTTCTGTTACCATAATTTCATGTTCCAAGTTAATGGATATTTGAGTATATTAGCTGGAAAAAACTTTCTGAGGTTCATCCAGGAAAGGACAAGGATTTAACCCACACAGAAATGTGAATATAAATCACATTACACTAGTTAACTGTTAAGTTTGCTTAAGTAATTAAGCAAACTTAACAAAGTTAAGTTTGTTAAGAAGATCAGAAAGGCTGGCACAATGATATTTACAAGAATTTACAACAAGGTTGCACTTGATACAGTTTACCTCAATGTGCACAAGGCCAAAGCAAATTCTTCGTATGTGACACTATCACAAAATTCAATATTCACAATATGACAACTTTGTACCCTTGCTATCTTCATTCCAGTCAAAAATTAGCATGTAGAGAGTGTACAGTCTTATTTCTTGTCCCTAAGGATTACTTCCCTGCCTTTTTTGATCACTCATTAACTAAAAAAAAAATGTTTTTCTAACACAGTAATTTATTCTGTTTCAAGTGCATCATTCTCACTATGCATTGAAGAATATGACTTCTGAGTACACAGCCAGCCAAACCAACCAGCTTCCCCTCAGACAATTTTTTTCTCCCATGTTAAATAACAAGAGAAAATAGAAGACAAAAATAAGATTCATTGTAATTGTCCCACACTCGTCTCCCACTTTTTAGTGTCTTAAAAAGTGGCCAGATACTATGCATTCACATACTACGAAACTATATCCATATAAACACAGTCTAAACAGATGAAGAAAAAACTCTCTTCAGTTTGCTCCTGAAAAAAGATACAGAACCTAAACCATGTAGTTGAGGTTCTTCAGAATGTCACTGACTGTGCCAAGTATAGATCTCAAATTTTCTAAAATACTTGTTTCGTACCTTAAACAGAAAATTTTATGGGGGAGGAGAGGGAAAAGGGGTCTATTTTCATATAGTTGTTATTACAACTTCTTAACTCTGCCAGGTAAAATACCTCTTGAGGCATGCCTCAATCTTAATGAGATTTTCTGAGTAAAACAATCTGATGTATGTCTGTATTGATAAAACCCTCTGAGAAATCCTATAGAACTCATCCGTGTGACTATTAAAATTTTCTCCTCCAAAATTTGAGATTATGAGGTCAACCCATTAGAAAAATTGTTGATCAGAACATATACAAATAAAAGTCTGTTTGGTGAAGTGGTGGATTTTGCACATTTTGCAAGGAAATGTTTCTCAGCCACTGAGCATATCAATGTGAGACAGACCGTGGCACGCTGTGTGGTCCAAATGTTCACCTGTGCTTATACTCTGAACTGGATGCAGAAATCTTTAAAAAGCAACTTGGCAACTAATTTTATAGTAGTTAAGTTGTCATAATCACATATTTATGGCCATTTCTACCTGATGTGGTAACGGATTCTGCAATAGGATGTTTGCTTGGAGGGAATCACGAGTTGCAGGTAAACACAGCATTTAGGAGCTTGGCTTGATTGTTTTCAAAGAGTTTTGGATGATGCAACAGTTGATAAGAAGATGAAGTTTCCATAGAGCTTAGAAACAATTTATAAGCATCCTTTTTTCATGTAACTGAGTTCTGAAATATTGCACATATTTTAACAGATGAACATCAAAATATGTGAAAATGCAGCTTGTTACATGGTTCACAGTTCTGGTTTTTCCCCTGCTACTTTCTTGTGCTTTGTATGCACTTAATATAACTTTTTTGCTGCCTTAAGTAATCCAGCCGATAATGCCATGGTTTGAATCCTAAAGACAAAACCCAAGAGTTTTTGTTTTCACAGAAAAGCTAACAACACTGAGACCAAAACTCACAGTAAAGGACTGTTAACTCTGCTTGGACCGGCCATATAGGCAGAACCAAGCCAGTACATCTTTTTAACTTTGCTCTGCTCTTTCCTCATCACGTAACGGGGTGAGTAATGAACTTCTGTGTGTCTGTAGGCATCCATCTTGGAATGATACCGTCTTGCCTTTGACATGAGATCTTCCTCATGAAGAAAAATGATCCCAACTAGCCACTTACACTGAACCTGTTACAGTCACTGGCTCCATACAGTAGTATAAAGCTCCATTTATCTGGGCATGTACGGTTATATACTTGTCAGATGGGCCTCATTTTCTTTAAACTCATTATCAGCAACTTGAACCTGACCAAGTTTCTCTTTCTCACTGTTGTTTTCCTCTCTGCCCACTACTGAACATCAGTGTGGCCAACAAATTACTGACATCAACTACCAAATGATTTGAAAATGCAACCAGGCACAGCCACATTAAGAGAAATGTGAACAGCATTAAATTAGTGAACCCAGCATATAATTCTGTAAATACTTATATATTTGCACATGTGTTTCTGGGTGTGTGCACGTATATATATAAGCATTCACATGAATTAGCCCATATGTATGTTTAGATGCACACACACAATCATATACACGCAGAAGTTAACAGAAATGACAAGTCCGGGAAACATAATTTTAACCTGAAGTTACCATTTTCTCTATTGGGCAGGGAAGAAATGTTTACATTGATCACAAAGGGTCATAACCTACAGTCATTATCTGGCTCTTAATGGTAGACATTGTACTGAGCTTGGTCAAGCACCTGGACAGAGCAGTGAGGATCCATGTTCAAAGTCATGCACATGCTAACTCCATGCCTACCAGCTACCTGAGGATTATTAATCACGGTAAGGAGAACTACTGTGTGTGTGTGGAGAGGAACGGCTTGTGTCTTGGTGGGTGGAATCATGACAGAGCTGTCAGGAGATCCATAGTATGAGTGCAAAGTTGTTTCAGGCAAATAGTTCATATCACTGCTTTAAACTGTTCATGAAAGTCACTGCACATAACAGAGAATGAAGTGCTTAAACAGTGGCACTAGAAACTCCAGGGACTTGCTTAAAATTCAGTGTGCATATTCCTAAAAATCCAGTACATGTCTTTAAAATTTCAATGCACATCCGTGGGTGAATGCATGTTTTTTAAAGCTCTGCTTCCCATTGTCCTAAGGTTCTCCACAAATGGTATTAATGTTAATGAGATCTCTATAGTCCTACAAAAGAGGTCATTGAGCATTACGCTTCATGCAGCCGTATCATTGGGTTTCAGGTTGTGCAGTGGTAAGCCCTAAGAGACTGCCACTGTAGAAAGAGAATTGACTGAAACACAAAAGATCTGGAATTTGGTTGAAATCAAATTTCAAACAGTTCAGATCACTATCCAACACTCTCACAAGTTAATTTTCTAGGACAATATTTTTTTAATCCTTCCCTTTTTGAGATGAATTAATTCTCCAGATCGCTGTGAAACTGCTGTAGTCCAAAGCATCTCTCATTTCTCCATATTATGGAGCACATTTCACTGTGCGCTGGTAATGAAAGACAGCTCAAGACAGCCCTGCTTCTCTGAAACAGGAGTTCAAGAAAACTGAGGAGCCTCTCCAGATGTTTCTAAAATCAACACCTGGATCTCAGCACAACAGTAGGGGGCATTTCCATGGTGTGGACAAAGCCATCTATGTATAAAAGTACAGCAAATATTTGTAGATTACATTGTGTTAATATAGCTGGGGGAGGGGAGGGGGAAGAAAAAAGGTTTATTTATTTTTTTTTTTAGTAGTCACCCTGAAACATGTACTACCTAAGAGCAGACTAAACCATATGTTGGTAAAGATATCTACTGGGAATTATTACAGTTTCAGACAAGATGCATTATGGAGAAGGCAATGGGAAATGGGGAAATGAGTCAGGGCTTCCTTTATAAGCACACAGTTAGAATGGTGAAAGTAAACTGTAAGAAGAGAATATTCTCCAAATTCAAACTCTAAATTAAAATTGGGGGTGTGGGAGGAAAATATGAATACAGTTTGTATAGTGGCAACAGTAAATAATGTCTTATGTCCTCCCTAGATTCCCAGGAACAGCTGCTGGCAGAACCTTCTGCATCTCATAAATTTCTACTGGTTAGTTTAGCAACCCTACAGAAAAGGTTCACCTAAGCACCTAAGTTCCTGAGTTGCCACATTTTATTTTGTTTGTATTTAAAAATGATGTTTCAGAGTCTGGCCTCACTTTTAGAGGGTAACTAACTGATTTTTTTCTTCCTTTTCTATTCTTTCATTCTGAATCTTCCTCTTATTTCTCCTCTCAGGCTGTATACCACCTTTAGCTGCTACCATTAGCAGTGCAATACATTCAGAGACTTATCAGGATAATATAAAGAGCAGTTCCTAACATTGTTTTGCTTGTGAGCACGCCCAAGCCATTTTGTTTTCCTTCCTGTTGTTTTCCCAAAGTCCTTCCCTCTCCCATTGCCTGCCCAGCAATCAGAACATTTTGGCAGCATGGAAAAAAAGAAAAGCTACGATAATGCCTGAGCAGCTGAAGGCCTCACATGAATAAAGCACTTAAGATGAAGACTGTATAATTAAGTGAAGACCTGCACTGCAGCCTCCCCTTGCAGCGAGGTGGTTATTAAGAGGAGGGAAGCCCACGATCATTACCCAGCAAAGAGTATGATGACTGGCTGCTCGGTGTCAGGCCTCCGGTGGCTGGCTTTGTCACCGGCGCGGAAAGGAGAGTTCACTTTCTGTCAAAACTGGCTTTGCCAAATGTTATCATTTTAAATGCCGTGAAAGAGAGGGAGCTGGGCCTAGGGGTATACACAGCCCCATATGCTGGTGACAGTGATACAAGTGTAATTCTAGACTATTAGAGTGACACATAAGATCATTTCTGCCCCAGAACATGAGACAGCTGAGGGGATTATTCAGGACAGGCTGTCACGCAATAAAATTTTCAGAAATCTGTTAACCCCAGCTCAGACCCAGTGAATATTTTATTGCTTAACACTGAGAAAAAGTATATTTATTAACTATAGAAAGATATAGCCGAGAGGCTGGGCAGATGAAAGGTTACAGAAAAACGAACTCACTTGATATCCTGCTGTAAAAAGTAGCAGCGTGATCATGGAGCTAAGGAGAAGAAAAAATACCCTCACTGATCTGTATTTGCATCCAAGGTAGAAATCACAAATAAAAGATATGACAGTGAAATTAAAAAGAAGGATTCTATATTCTCCCACAGTATACAATGGTAGCTACAGCACTTGGAGAATATCATATGTAAACTGTAAAATGATGTTCAAAATTTCTTGAAGCCGATTAGGCTCAGGGACACCTCAGCAAGATAGCATTCCAAATGGAATGTGCATAACTTGGGGGCTTAAAGCATATTGCTTTCTGTTAGCTCAACGATACTCTTTCACAAGAAAAACACTGACTTTTTTCCAGAAATCTAGTAATATTTTGTTATACTGAAATAACAGCATTTTCTGTCTTGCAAGGAGTGCATATTAGCCAAATCCTGATTAAAATTCATAGAAAGCAACACAAAGAATACACAAGGAGCCTGGCTATCAGGTTATTATTCAACCACTATATAATGTTTGCATTACCCCTCTGCTAGTTATGCAAAGGTATAAACATACATGTGCACAATTAAACCTACTATTTCAAGCTCTTCTTTTCATATGATATCTAAGTATTTTTCACTGAAATTGGGGTTGTGTTCATAACCTGAAGTTTCTGTTCAACACTTGACTGTTCCTCGCTACAAGGTAAGTAGCAGAAGCAATTGCTAAGAAACTTTTTTTTCAATTAGTGGAGGAAATTATACAGTAAATAATGATCATGCTGTTAGTATGTCAACTGGTTCCTTCTGAATGAAAAGGTAAGACTAGGCTTTGATACAAGGTTTCAGAAATAATTTAAGAAAAGCCATTACTACATATATATTAATATTCGTATTAAAGCCATTCCGAAGTCAGTCTACACTGTTTAATGTAAGTGTCTATGATTACAAGAAACAGCATTCGCTCAACAATGTCACAAAGGTCAGTAGAAAAAAAATAACATGATACGCTTTTTGAAAACTCTCAACATCTGAATTGTGTGTCCAGGGTGTAAGAGGAGCCCATGGGGGTGCACTTGGAGAACAAAAGCAACCCTTCTGCTAATTGACTGAAAAATTAGCCAGGTCCCCCTGTGGGGAGCACACAAGACAGCAGCAGATGGAGTCAGCTCGGACACTGTGGCAAAAAAAGCTCCTCAAAACCTGCTGTGAATCTGCCTGCAATTACGGGTCACAACACTTTTCTTGTTTAACAGAACACAAGCAAGACAAACAGAGGACGTGAAAGCTGGGAAGGTCATAGACTGATTGTAAATCTATTATTTTAGATGAGATTCTTGAATACTGAAGATTCTTAAAGTGTTCTAAGTTATGTGTTGTTTAATGAGCTAAGTTAAATAGTTTCTTGCCAATGGTGCTATGAAAGGCTGTTTCGTGAGAAATCTGAAATTATTTGTTTATTATCTGACTCACTTTCCCCTCAGTCTGGTTTTTTTTTTTAATAGCATAACTTCTATCATCCCCAAAATGATGGTCAGCATACTGGTGATTCTGCTTTAATACCTGGATAGATGTCTTAAAGATAGAGCACCAATCCAACATCTAAGAGGGACTTTTGTCAGCCTGTGGGAAACAGATGTATAAATGTTTACTTTTTATATCTGAGCCCTTCATCCCTGTTATTTCCATTTTAGCATTATTATGGTTTCTTTTAATTATAATATTCTCTAGTTATCATTTCTGTGATTCAATTCTAGATTTAAAAAATACCACAAGTATAAAAATGAACCTAATTGCTCTCACACCAAAACTGTTGAGATTATTATTTTGGTCCAAAATACCAAAAATTTATTTTTGCTAGAAGTCCAAAGACCACTTTCCAAAGTATTTGAAGGGAGATACATTTATTTGTATAGTTTCATTCAAATACATTTTATTTTCTTGATACATTCTAAAGATCAAGTCCTATACCGGTTTCCTATTTCATGATGAGTATTATCATTATGCTCCAAAAAGAAAAATATGGATGAGAGAGGATTGTAGGGGATTAACCATTCATAAAATCTAAACAGGAATACATTCATAGTCAATCATTATGAATAATCGATGCAAAATAAATACAATAATGAATATGATAATGGATAAGCCAGTGTAAATATCTGGCTTAAAGCGCATAAGCAAAATACTTCCTTTTATTTCACAATATTTTTTTTCAGTTCCCCTACATGATGATTTCATCCAAATTAATATGCAGTTTCATTACCAATGTCTATTTTTTTGATTCCCATCACCTTCCACAAGAGACTTGCCCTATTGAAATTAGTAGATATAGTCAACAAAAGTGAATTCTTATGTCTCTGGAGAACTTTGTTCCAGGTATTATTGCTTTGCCATTACTTTACGTCAACTTCCAGGATCAAAGTCAGAGGACCTGATTCTGTAGTTGCACAAGGGTGGTTCCACGTCACTCAAAAGTCATTCTGCTGGTTACTTGTGTGGATAAACACAGAAACACACAAAAATGCAGGGGTAGAACTTCACAGAGCTTAGAAAAGGACCTTTTATCTGAAAGTAGTTTCCCTTCCTTGTTTCACACATTGGTTAACTCTCTAGGACATTGTAACAGATATTGCTTTATCTACAACAACTACATAATAACAACTATTTTCCATTTCCCAGGCTTTTTGGATCACCTCTTCAAAAGCACAGTATGCTTATTTACACTTCTTGCTTCGGCTTTTCATTCTACACTGCTGAAATTGATGGCCTCATTCCAGGGAACCCAAGTGCGTGGCAGCGACATTGGCAAGCACAGAGCAGTGAAATTATTCTGACCAAAACAGATTTTGCTCAGAACCACAGTTATTCATTTGCTTGTACTAAAATTAATTCACTTGTTTTCAGCATATCTCATGCACAGGTGGTTTGTTTTGTACTTATTAGGTAGCAAAATTTTTTAACCAGTTGCCTACAGATTCTGAAAAGAGGAAAAACATGTCCTGTGGTTTATGTTCTGTGCCTGAGTAAATGCTTAATAGGGGATTTTTTCCCCACAGATTTTGAGCATATAGCAATACTTATTTTAAAATGATATACTGATAATGCTAGAAAATTACGTTCTTTATTAAGGTTAAAAATAAGAAGAGCTTGTATGATAATTAGTATGTTGTCCTTGTTTGAGCTGCAGTTCCAACCATCACTTATTGTAATACAAAACTTGTCCAGTTTAAAGATACTCTGTCAAAAACTTTATGAGTATTTAACACCTGTACAGTTGTAACCCCAAGACAACAGTAGAAACTGCATTACCTACCTCATGTCATACAGTCTGTCTCTGTGAGATGAGGGGCACTGTAAGTTTTCCATTTTTATTCTGTGTGGGCACTAGGAACTATAGCAAGTCCTGGAATAAAACCTGAGTCCACACCACCAGATCCCATTTGGAAGAAAAAGTTTTCACAGTAAAAGTGGCTCAATGTACTTTTGTTCCTAATGCCAAACCAAAGTGTCTTTTGGACTCTCAAGCTGTAATTTGGGAGTGTCCGTATCTATTTCCCAACTCTGACTCAGACTTCCAATGGCAAGTACTTTAGTGATTTAAGTTTTCCATCTGTAAAATGGGGACAAGACATACTGCTGGTTATGAAGGTTACAAGAATAAGAATTAGCAGTTTTTTGTCCTATGACGAATTGCTATTTGTACTATGATCAACAGAAAAAAACAACCCTAGACTGATGCCTTAGGATTTTAGCTTTTATATTTTTCATATATTTGTAATTCTGCAATGCTTTAGTATGTAACTCTAAAACTCCATATAGCCTATTAGCTACTGTTCTCCCATTTCGGTCAGTCAAAACAATCCTTCTCTAGACCTGAAACACAAGGACACCTTACTGTCTCAGGCCCTGAGAAATGTAAACAATAGTGGGTTGGAGGGGAACAAACTTGGGGTAATGACTTCATTACTTAAAATTGTAATTGGAGGATTAACCCCCAATATGCGAATGAACCAAACTTATAAAAGTATGAAAACTCATGACCCATTGTCCATTTTGGGTGTAGCCCCTGAGGGCTTTGGCTGCCCAAAGTGTACCTTGAAAGCCCTTCAATAAATATAACCACTTTTATTCTTTTAATTTTGTCTAGCTTCTGTTTTTAGGCAGCCCCATCAAGGCATCAAGACTGCAAGTGATACTTGGTCCTTTTACCCACTAAATACATCATAACGTAATGTTCAATACAAGCATTGGTAGCTTTCTCTTTGGTGTTGTCACGGCGCTCAAGGTGACACTAAGCCTTGTACAGGTGTGGAGGACTAAGACTGTATCCTATCCACTGACTGATAGTTGACCAAAGGCACTGGATATAAGAGGAAAAACTGCAAATGTGCAGGTTTTTTTTACATCTCTGAGTCACATGGTGCTCCTGGAAATCTCAGACTGCAAACCCATAGCAATTCAGTTTTGTGTTTTGTTATTTTTTCTTCCAGAACACTCATTCTGCACATATAATAAGATGGCATTCACCTATGCACAGGGATTAAATAAAGATTTTACTTGAAGTATTTATAAATAGCAAGACTAATACAGAAGTGGTTTGCTTATTTATGATGTTACTAAACTACATAGTGTTTTCCTATTGTGCCTCTAATCTAAACTGGTGATAATCTAGTTTATACTCAAAAAATCAAATTGTTCAACTTTTCTCCTTTGCATTAAAGTGTCAGTGCACTAGCCTAGGGACACTGAGGCTTTCAGTGAAATTTCTGATAAATACCACCAAATTGCTCTTCAGTCTTAGAGAGAAAAAGAAAAAACCCACAAAAACCAACCAAACAAAGGAGGAGCAATTGTTGAAAACACAACAGAGTGAACCCAAATTCTACAAGTAAAACTTCTGAATACAGTGCCACAGGTCTTCAAATAGCAGCTTGGGGAAATAAAACAGAAGGCCATTTCTGCTCTTCTTTTGTGAATGGGATGTGGCAGTACTATTTAGAGAGCAAGTGATGAGGTTGTGAAATGAATAGGGAATCACTCCTCAGCATGCTAAATACCAGCTTCTTTTTCTAAATAAGAACATTTCCCTTTTGTTTTTCTATCTATAAAGGATGTGTGCTGGCTAACTGAAATCAGTGAAGCAAGTTGTAAATGAGAAAATGCATGAAAGAGAAGCAATAATCAGTTTACAGAAAGCAGAGCAAACCAAAAAGAATCAGTGCACTGCAATGTCTGCACTGCCATGAAGCTCAGTCACTGCCATGTCGTGCTGCATTATGCAGTCATTGCTGCATTATGGCAAGAAAAAAACCCTGCATTACTGGGTAGTCAAATCACCAGTACATCGAACCATACCCTGCAGTTGCTGGAACTCTCTCATTTTCATGCTACTCCGCACAACTACAGCTGTCCAGGCTTTATCATCCAAGCTCTATGGTAGAAGCAGTAGCTTGCCACGTTCTCAATGCAGTCACTTTTTCCTTACGCAGTGAATACAGCTTGTGTTCTTGTGTTAGGCCGTGCCGTTCAACCAGCAATGATCTACGAGCTTCTATCAGTACATTGTGCTTCACAACTGCTCCTGTAAACCCCACTTTGTGACATGACTTGTCAAGCAAAGCCTGCTGTGCTTTGCTGTGGAAGGTATCTGGGCTGTCATGTTGTGTTGCTCCACCCATATTTTGCTGTGAAGCCTGTGCTCCTGGGCAGCACAGGTAATGGGACACTATGCTGTGCCATTTGCTGTGCATTACATGCTGATGCATGCAATATAAATCATTTATAGGACAAAAAGAACATGAAATGGCATGAGTGAAAGTGTTCTACTTCTTTTATCCAGAAGACATGTCTTACCCGAAACTAAGTCAGAAGCATCAAGAAAAATGCTTCAAAAGAGATATTGTTTGACACTGTTGGGGCTGCCCGAGGCAGCACAGCGTCCAGCTGCAGACGTCCTTGGTATCAGCTGCAGCAGGCACGGGTTGGCTGCAGCAAGCACGGAAAGCTGTCAGCTGCAGCTCGAAGGGAAAGCTGGCTCCTTTGCAAGGAGCGAGCCCCAAACAAAGGTGGTGTAAAAGTGTGGTCTTTGTGTAGGTTCCAGCCGGTTTATTGCAGGTAGAGGGTCCAGGGACAAAGACAGGGGAGTGAGACAGAATGCAGTGTTTTATATGGGGGTGGAACAAAGGGAAACAACCAATGGGGATCGACTGAGGAGGTGGAGACAACAGAGGAATATCCAATAGGGATAAATTAAGGGAGGGAATTACATGAGTAGACTGATGGGGCGTCAAAGAAGGGAAAACTTTCCAGAACTAATACATAAGCAACTAGGGGAAATACATAAACATGAGCTTATACATAAAACTGGGTGGAGATCTCCTGAACCAATAAACATAAAACATGTAAACTAAGAACCGCTAGGAACATGGGAACTCGCCGTAACCACGGGGTGAGGATTAGACTTTGGTGTTCTGGGGGCCTGCCCACGAGTCCTCTGAATGTTCTGCTGCTGTGGCCACCGCCTCATGCACTGCAACAATTGTTCTAGACAGTGTTTTAATGTTCCCATTTTTTTCAGGCTCAAGAAAATATTTTTAAGACCAATTGCAAAGTAAGTTCTGAAAACAGGTATTTTGAGATTGTAACAGTTTCATTATGGCTTCAAAAAATTTTACAGACATTACTTCCCAAGATTCTGTCTTCAAGTACCAGTTCATTTTTAGAACTTTTTGTTCTGATACTTTTATTCTTTTAAAATATAAAAAGAAGCTTTATGTCTTCTCTAAATCCCTCTGATTCATCAGATTAGTCTTACTTCTTCCCAGCCTTACCAAGAACAGAGAAAAGACATTAGGATTTTCTATGGAAGGCTAATGGTTGATCCCAATGCAGAGAGTAAGAATGAAATTATGATGAGGATGGTGTTTATGATGCAGTGTTTCAGCCTTTTCTTGGGGGTTTTGTCTCCTATGTGCTTACAGAGTGCTTTTAGACTTTTTAGTTGAATAAAAGTGTTCGTCTTTGATTAAAATACAAGTGCACCATTAAAACAGCAAGAAGATTATGAATTAACATTCTCAAGACTTTCAAGGTCTGTTCTTTGAGATGAAAGACATGTCACGAGTTGGAAAAATCCTGTCCAGTTATGAGGATCTAAAAAGTCCATGTGAATCGGGAGGGATGACACCACTATGCAGTCTTCTGGGAAGTGTGTCAGTCTTCCCTCCTCTGTTACCATTCCCCTTTACCAGCAGGTTCTTGGCTTCATGAATGTAACATTACAGAATTCACTATATTGGCAATCAGTCTGCTATAACAGCTTAGCTATACCCAGCACAGACTGACTAGAAGAGGTAGTCTCATTCAATTGCACATCAAAATCCTAGTGTTAATTGTTCACTCTCCACTAGCGCAGTGGACCTCTCTCAAGGCTTGTGTGAAGTATGAATTAAATTCATAGCAACTCGTGTTTGATAACCTTTCTAAAAACATCCTCAGACTTCCTGGACTACCATCTGTTAAAATGACCACGTTGGGAATAAATAAAATGCAGTTATTTTTTTTTATGAAAGACATTTCTCCAGACTGCTTTTCTTCTCTGATTCTTTAAAAAAAATATGAATTAATAACTGACATGTGAAGACAGATTATTTGCAATTGGATTGATATATGATATAAGGATTTAAGTATGTCTCCAGGGCAACTGCTCTTTGCCTAGGGATTCTTACTGTGGTTCCATAAGGGCAGCACCACAAAGTCTTTTTAGTAGCCTTATGTTCATCAGTATTAACAGAAGTTCAGTGCTTAAATGCTCGTGTAGATTTCTGATGTACTGCTTATTTACAAAGCATAACAATAATAACTAGGTTATGTTCAGAACTATTACAGATTGGAATTCTGGCAGTGCCTAAAGGCCAGAGTCCACATCAAAAACAAAGGGTTAAATCCTCTTATTTCAGATACACACACACACCATTTGCTGCTTGTGAAAAAACATTGCCATACCACTAATCTTCACAACAGAGCTTAGTAACATGTTTTGACCCAGACTACTGTAGGAGTCAGTCACTGGGTCCCAACAAAATCGTGAGTCTGTAGAATTTTGTTGCATTAGTGACTAGCAGATTACAGGAGACTCCATGAATTAGAGAAAAAGTTCTTTTATCCAAATTAGAATGAAAGCCAAGGGGGAAAAAAAATCAAAACAAACCAACAACAAACAAAAAGAAAATCAAAACCCATGACAGAAAACCTGTAGCTGTGAAAACAGTATTAAAAGTAAAATTTTAAAAGTCATAAATCTTCTCAAATGTGGGCAGAACATTTTGAAATATTTTAGGTCAATATGTGTGGATATAGTCAAAGTTGGCTTGTAGATTCTAGTAGGCCACACTTTATTGAACAAATCTTAGTAACCGCTAACACAAATATGTGAGAAAGTGTGTATGTGTGTGTATATGTACATATGCTTGTCAGTACTTTGGTCTCTAGTCCCAACAAAAATCGGGCATTTAGAGGTCTGCCCATTTGTAATCCACAAAATAATGGAAATATGTAGCTAAGACTGCCATCCTTATCTCTCTTCATTGCACTTATTGTAGCCCATGTGGCATGTAACATCAATCTCAAACTTCTGTAATGTCAAATACAAGAGTATGATCTAAGCCTGAAGTGAAGGCATTAGCTGATGCTCTTACTTGGGATTATTTTCCTTATTTTAAATCCTGTGGATTTAGTGCATAGGGTTTGGGCTTTTTTTCTATGTATGCTCATGTCCAGCGTATAAACATCAAACTTACTATTGCAATACCAAGTAAATAAGCAAAATACACAAAAGCCAAAGTTACTAGAACAATTTTAATATACCTACATTGTGTATTTGGGGTACACCTTGACCTTGAATTTCTGACTGTCTAGTAGTTTCCCTCACTGGGGGTAGGTTTCATGTTGGCCATGTATTGATACATAGAAAGAAAAATAAATCATGTTTTGATGTTCTGAGCACTCAAATCCTCTGGGAACTAACTTCTTTCTGAAAGAAAACTATCATTTGGGAACACCTTTAAGACTTCAAAATGCATGTTATTTTGCCAGTCTGCAGCACTGCATCTTTATATATACTGTAAAGTTAGCATAAGTTTGACATGTTTCTCTGCACCAAACCTGCCTGTCATAAGAATTGCCAAGGCTGTGGTGCTCACTGGAGGCAGAAAACTCAAGCCCATTCACAATCTTAGCACGTCCCAGCTCAATAAGTTAGGTTGTGATGACAGAGTAGAAGCAATTCCAAGAATATCATGCTTGGCATAGTTCCAAGAATATATGCTTGGCATATGACCAGTTCACTGGAACAGAAGACATTTCTGTAAACTTGGTGACCATTACTGAAAAAAGCTGTGCGTGATCTTTGAAGGAACCATTAGCATATTTCCTACACCCAAGTGTAGGTTTTCTTAAGCATAGTATGAATAATATGAGATCAAACAACCAGTAAATCGGGAACGTGGATGAAATGTTTTCATTTGAAGAGAAAAAGAAACAGCAATTTTTCATGTTACCCATAGTTTTCTGACCTACTGACCTACCAAGAAGCACAAAAAAAAAAAAAAAGAGTAGAGGAGGAGTCTACTATGCTTGTTTCCTCCAGGAGTTTTCAGTAGTGAAAATGGAAAAAAATATTTCAAGGATCCAGGACATTACAACAAATAACCCAATGAAGATGAGCCCCCACCACCAGATTCACAGACAGGGCCAAGTTAGGATGACTTCATGTTGTAGATACCAGGGAGTACCGAACAAAACCATAGCTGAATTTTTGTGAATTTTTTTCCTGTTATGTATTGTTGTCATGGTTTAGAAATGGTATTCCCCAGCTTAGTACTCCCACTAAAATGAAAACCGCAAGCCACTGCCTTCCCCTTCTGGTGAGAGTGGAGGGCGATCAGGTAGAGCTCACAGGTTGAGATAAAAACAATTTATTGGAAACAACAATGAAATAAGAAAAGTCAACAGTAACAGCAACAATATTAATAAAAAAAGTGTACAGAAAAAGAGGGTGATTTACATTCAAAATGCTCACCGAGGGCCCCTGGGCAGCAATGAACAATGGCAGATCAGTTTACCTCTCCTGCCACTCTTTTCTGGACCCAAAGCCATGCTGTTCTTCCTGGAAACGAGAGTCCCTTACTTCCACTCCCATCGATGATTTGAGTGGTATAGAATAACAACCTAGACAAGCCCACCCAGCTCCAGACTCCACCCCCTCATGGTGAAAAAATTAACTCTGTCGTGGCTGAAACCAAGAGAACTGTATGGGGAGACTTTAAAATAGATGTGAAGTCTCTGTCTGTAATGGGACCTGTAAAAGCTGTCCCAGTGAAAGAAGAAACACCAATGGACACAAACTGAAACAGAGGAGATGATGTCTGCACTTATGGAAAAGCCTTTTTTACTGTGTGGATGATCAAGTACAAGCATGGATTGCCCGGAGAGGTTGTGCAGTCTCCATTCTTGGAGATATTCAGAGGCTGTCTGGATGTGGTCCTGGGCAACTAGCTGAAGGTGGCCCTATTTGAGCAGGGAATTTAGACCAGATGACCTCCAGAAGTCACTTCCAACCTCAACCATGCTGTAATTCTGTGACAGACAGACTGTCAGAGAAACAAAAGGGACACAGAAATAATGGAAGATATTTCAGTAAAAGGCTTGGAAGTCTCAGTCAAAAATTATTTGAGAGATGGCTCAATTAGATTATTGTGTCTTCATGAAGTAGAAAGGAAATATTTTTAAGAGCTTAATTGGTACAAGAATCAATTGCCTGCAGCTGGAACCAGGCAAATTCTGTGTGTGTGAGAGAATTACTACTAACTAGTAAAGTAGGCCAGGAGGAAGAGTGCTGTGGTACTCTTGAGATCTTTCAGCTCAGAGGTCTTGCTGTAGCTTGAGTATTAGGAAAGAATAGATATCAAAGAATATGCTCAGAACTTAGATAACTCGAAAGGACCTCTTCAGGAGTCTGGTAAGTCCAGAGAATCTGAAGCTCCATTCTGTGAATGTGTAGCAACATGAGGCCTTTCTGTAGAAGGCATGGTAAGCTAGACAGTAGAAGGCATGACATGGACATAATGAGCTGAAAAACAGTTTGATTAAATTGGAACAGATGTTAAAGATCACAAATTTTTTTGTTACTGTGTATATTATCCTCACTCTGTCCGTGACCAAAGAGGTCCAGCAGCCAAGAAGTTCAGGGTCCACCATTCATGTTCCTTTCCTCCTTCTGACAGGATTCAGCCCAAGGCTTTCAGAAGAAAGTCCAAAGTTAGTCTTGAAAACGTTTTGCTTAGTCATCAAATAAACACCCTGTTTTGATATAGTGCTGAGGAGAAAGCCCCTCCTTCCAAACTTATCCAGACCATCTGGGGCAGCAACGTCTTGCGTGTGAAACTAGAACATTATCTTCCAGAAGAGGTGGATTTGAAAGTGGTGTCTGGTCAAATTTATTGTCATATCCAAAAGTTAAGGGAAACAGGATTTATCATCTTGTATTCCATTTTATTCTGTTGCCAGGGCTTTGGGGAAGAATTTTTATGTTTGTATGTCAACGAGACAGTAATAGCTCCATTCTGATCCTGCTCATACTG
>VZTI01000467.1:2053038-2089687 GCA_013397865.1 Struthidea cinerea
AATATTTTCTATCCACTTTTTGACATATGTTAAACCCATCTACTCTCAGCTGGGAAGACAATAAGGAACAACTTCTTAATATGCTTCCAGGCTGTCTAGAGAAGCTTCTCCATCTGTCTGAACCTTTTTCAGGGAAATTTCAAGCGAGTAGACTTACAGTCTGTGTGATACATCAAGAAGTGACAACAAATCATCTGAGTGGCAGTAAACAAAAGTTGAGGACCAGCAACTTCTGAAACTTCTCTCTACTGAAACTGGGTGCTTCTAGTCCAACTGAGGCGGTGGAGAATCAAACAGTAAGCTTGACTGGTAAGCTACCTTCCCCAATGCTTTCCTTTCTTTGACTGTAGCTGGGAATGCAGTAGAAGCTCTCATAACTTACTGCAACAGATCCAGGAGCTCTCTTGGGCGTAAAACCCCATATTCTTGTATTAGTTCTAAAAGGCATGAATGTACCTGCTTAATCTCCACTTCAGTCCTAATCTACTCCATCCAAAATCAACAGTTTTACTCTCTAATATAGCTGAATCAAGGGGACTTTAAAATGCCAGCATGGTTGTAAGACCATTTTAAAATCACGGTAGAGATATCTTATCAAAAGCTCACTGGAGAAAAACATTCTCTGTCAAAGAAGATGGCTAGTTTTGTCAGCACATAAAATACAAAAATACCACAGCATAACAATTGTAAACAAGACATCCCAAAACCCTGACAGTATCTATCCCAGCAGACAGTGGCCATGTCTACATCAACAATCAGGGCAGCACTGCAGAGCAGACTGTAGAGTGAAAGAGTTTCTCCTGACAAGCTGACCTTCATACGTCATTCATTTTAGGGAGAGTTATTTTGTCTTAACTTTAGTTTGGTCCCAACAATCCAGCAGCTATCGGTGACATGAACAGAGAGGGGCACTCCTTCCAGTTTAGTTTCATTTGAAAGGAAAACGGTTTTAAAGGAAACACACTGACATCATTACACAGTGTGCACCTCTCCTAATTGTCCACATTTCCTGCAAAATTCACTCATAATCCAACCTGGACATGTATCCAGTCCCTCATGCCTGCAGTTACAGGTTTCAGACGAGAGAAAATGAAGGCAAACCTGCCCAGCATGCAGGTTACAAAAAAAAAAAAAAAAAACAAAGAAAACATCTCTATTTGTAAATACTTCTACAAGTAATATTTTTTCTTATAGAAGCTGTACAGTAATGTTATTCCTTTATCTCATTTGTCATCCACTAAGTATGCAAAGAAAATGTTAATAAAACTAAAAATTGTAACACAAATTATCTTTAATCAGAACAATTATTCCCACAAGCACTTTTTTTTCTCTTTTTTAAAAAATTCTAAGGCCCATTAGTAAGTAGTAAAAATAACACAACTACAGGAGAAAAAACTGAAATTAAAATACAACCCCACCTTTCTTAATCTTAAAATATTTTTGAATCCTCCTAATTTTGGAATAATCCGCTGGGTATCTTTGTATCTGCCTTAGATCTCTCTCCTAAAGGCCTTGGCTGACTTTTATCTCCTCTGAGTCTGACGGCAGCTTAATTGCAAGAAATACACAACAGCAGCAAACTTGCAGGATGATTAGACTAAGTTATTATGCAATGTTCACATGCAACTATCTGAAAGGAGCTTGTGGCAAGATGGGGAGGAGAAATCACTTTTCCCAAGTAACAAGTGCCAGGACAAGAGGAAATCGCCTCAAGTTGTGCCAGGAGAGGTTTAGATTGGATATTAAGAAAAATTTCTTCACTGAAAGGATTATGAAACTTTGGAACAGGCTGCCCAGGGAAATGGGGGTCAACATACCTAAAGGTATTTAAAAAACATGTAGGTGTGGCACTTGCGGACAAGGACTTGACAGTAGTAGGTTAACAGTTGGACTTGATGACCTTAGTAGCCTTTTCCAATATAATTTATTCTAGGATCCTAACAAAGAGCTGTGACAAATGGTAGAAGGGGAAATAATTGAGGTGATCTCTGGAATCACAGAATCACAGTTAGGATGGAAAACACCTCTGAGATCATCAAGTCCAACCTATGACCCAATACCTAGCGTATCGACTAGACCATGGTACTGAGTGCAATGTCCAGTCTTTCCTTGGACACCTCCAGGGATGGTGACTCCACCACCTTCCTGGGCAACCCATTCCAATGTTTCTGTGAAGAAATTATTCCTGATGTCCAACCTAAACCTCCCCTGGGGCAGCTTAAGACTGTCCTCTTGTCCTGTTGCTGGTTTCCTGGGAGAAGAGGCCGACCCCCACTCCCTTTCAGGGAGTTGCAGAGTGATAAGGTCCCCCCAAGCTTTTGTTTCTTCAGGCTAAACACCCCCAACTCCCTCAGCTTCTCCTCACAGGACATGCCCTCCTGACCCTTCACCAGCTTCGTTGCCCTTCTCTGGACTCGCTCCAGCACCTCAATGTCCTTCCTGAATTAAAGGATCCAGCACTGGGTACAGGACTCAAGGTATGGCCTCACCAGTGCTGAGTAGTGTGGGATGATCACTTCCCTGCTCCTGCTGACCACACTACTCCTGGTACAGGCCAGGATGCCATTGGCCTTCTTGGCCACCTGGGCACACGTTGGCTCATCCTCAGCCAGCTATTGACCAGCATCCCCAGGTCCTTTTCTGCTGTGCAGATTTCCAACCACTCTGCCTGCAGCCTGTAGCACTGCATGGGTTTATCATGGCCGAAGTGCAGGATCCAGCACTTGGTCTTGTTGAAGCTCATACTGTTGGTCTTGGCCCACCTATGTAGCTTGTCCAATTCTCCCCAAATTCACCTGTCCTACTTCTCCTGCAGGCCCTACATTGTCTCTATGCTCACATTGCATTTTCTAGGAGAAGTAAAGTACTAGTTGTCCAAACAACCTCATTCACTGCATAATTCTGTTTGGTTTAGAAGACATCATCCATTCTGTGCAGTGAGAGACATATACATTTTTTTGGAATAAGTGAAAATACATGATTACTTGACAGTATCACAGTGCACCTATCCAGGAGATGAATTTTAGATAACCATAACATTGGATTTTCTAACTTTTGAGTACTTGACAATCATCACATTAAGAAAAAAAAGTAAAAACTGTAAGTGGAAAGAACAATCAATTACAATTTCTCTGTTTAGCTATAATAACCCTTATTCTCATGAATCAGTATTAGCAATTTTAACCCTGAATCTTCAGAGCTGTCTGATGTGACTTTAATACAATATATTCCTGTTGTCTTGCCACAGTCCTTACACTGCATCAATGGTTCTCCCACTCTTTGCAGAAGTCATGGTAATGAATTAGCAATGTACACTCTGCCAGCACTGTAACAGCAGAATATCTTGGGGTTTGGAGGGGAAAAAGAAAGTGGAAAAAAAGGGTTAAATATTCTCCCTGTGGCACAAATCCTTGTACACATGGCATGCCATGAAGACAACAGTGCATCTCTTGATAGATGTGGGTGAGGAATGGGTTGGTGACCTGCAGCTGGACTAGCCTATTGGCTGCAGTCGTAAGAACATCTGCTGTGCCTGCGCTGAAGAAGCATAGCTCTCATCTATCCTGTGGCCTGCACAGGCAGAAATAGCAGCCCAGGCATAACCTCCAATTCCCATTGGGGTTGCCGTACCAGCTGGGGACAGCTACTCGCATGGGACAGCAGCACCTCTGTCCTGAAGGCAACTGGTCATTTGTTGTTTTGTCTCCAAAAGTATCGATCCACCATTTGGGTCAGGGAAAGACTATGTTTCTCTCTCTTCCACGAAGATGAGGTTAAAAACTTTATTGTGTAATCCAACATGAAGGTGTAAAGTCCAGTGAGCCTTCATAATAGATCTCATGTAAGAATGCCAAAGAAAGCTCTTTTAAAAGTAACATCTTCATCTTCTGTCCTCTCTTTAAGTCCACTCCAAGGGGTCAATGTAAAGAATTTCAGCAAAGTTTGGCTGGGTGCTGAGTGCTGCAGTGAACAAGAAGCCTGCCAGGCATGTGAGACTCCTGCTCAGACAGGACCGACACTTGGCAGGTGTTTTCAAACTGTGCTGCCTTGACTATCTGTGAGGAGTAACCACAGGTGGTTCAGGGAGTTGTTTACACTCTCTCAGTGCACAGCAGAAACAAGGAGGCGGTCCTGCTTCCTAAGAAAGTTTTGGTTGTCAGTCTCCAAGCACAGTTCCTTTGTATTCCTGCCAGAACTCTCATGTATGCCTGTGCTTGCTTGGGCTGCTGCATAGGAAATGAAGGCAGTTAATGAGTCTCTCCTTTTGTCAGGTGTTTGTTTGCTATACTTTCAAGTGTGATCAAATTTACCAGTGACACAGAAATGGAAGGTTTGTAAGCATGCTGCACAGTGACCTGAAGATAATAAAGCACCAGAAACTACAGGCAGTTGGGGAAAAATGGTGGTGCAAACTCTAGGAGACAAAACAGTGGGCTTGGTTGCACAATAGGGTACAGAAGCAAGCACCTATAAGCACTGTAGTAATATTTTGTTGAGATGTTGATATTCACTTCACTTTACTCTTTTTTGTCTAGTCAATCCATGTACCTCTAAAGAGGACAGAAATCAGACAGGCCATAGTCAAGTAGTTTCCACAAATAGTTCCATTTGAAGGGGTGCAGACACCACAACAAAGTTTAAGAATCAAGTTCTAGCTATTGTCTCAACAAAAGCACAGGATGTGTGGTTGAGTAAATTGATTGGTACCTATATCTGAAATTAAATTCATACTATAGGTGTGCTGCAAACAATGTGCTGTGGTTTTCCTTTTGTGGACCAAAACAGGTCCCAAATCTACTACAATTACTTTCTTCATGGAGAGTTTCCAGAACTTTGTAGAGTTGCTGCTGGGTTTCAGGCTTAGCTGATTTTAGTTTTCACTGGGCTATATAACACTTGCTTTTGCCAGAAGCTGGAAACAAGTGATGAAAACATGTTGTGTCACATTTTTTTGTCTTCACCAGAGCAGCAGATACTGAAAAAAGTACACAAAGTCCTGACAGCTTTCCCTCCCAATGAATTTTCAGTTCTTTAGTCCCTTTATGGGGTCCCTTCTAAACCGTCCTTGTCCTACCTAGCTGTGGTTTTGTCAGATTCATTATACAGCCTCAGTTTTACCATTTGTTTTCCCATCCTTTTTTTTTTTTCTTGCTCATTTTAATTACTGCTTCCAGTTTAATTTTTTTTTCCTGTGTCTCATCAATTTAAAGAGAAAATACAGGAGTTATATGTATCATTTTCTCAGTAGTTGAGATTTTATCAGGCCATTCCCTATTCTGATCAAGACAATTTTCATTTTTTCCAGGTTCTGGTTCTGCAAGCTGCTCTTTATTGAGAGGCTGATCTTAGAAAACTTGGAGATTTTGATAGTTTTAGCTGCTGTAACACTCAGTTGTTTTTTAGTTGTATCTATAATCAGAATTTTTTAAGGGGTGTTAAAGAATATTTCCTTGATGAATCATCAGACAAAAAAAGTTTTCCAGAATAATTCACATCTGGATTCTAACCATCCTTGGAAATTTTTAGCATCAAATTTGAATGTATGCTGTCACAAAATGTATAATTCAACTAATTTCAGTCATAATCTGTTAACTCATACTATAAATGAGTATATTCTGTTTGATATGCTGCTTCTCTTTCCTGACACTGATTCTTCCCTCTTTTCTTCCAAACACCTGGAAGTCCTCATAGCTACAAGGATGGATCCTCTGTTGATATCATTTTAATCTTTCTTGATTCCTACACTGGAGTAGAGGGCAGTTTCAGCTTTGAGGTCAGCTACCAAAGGGATATCATCAATAAAAGAACTGCAGGCACACAACCTGCATGTTTCAGTGCACAAATCCAAGGCCCTTGGTTCTCAGTGTGCCTTTCAGAAATCCAGAATTCAGTGGTTATAAGTCCTCTATATAAAATGATGGTTGAGGGAAAGGAGAGTAAGCTTTTGCCAGAAGACAGTGCTTAAAAACATACAGGAAAGTTCATCTAGATGTGATTGCTGAACACAAGGTAGGAGATGAAGAACAAAGTGTTGAGGATATGGAGAGATAACAGATGAGTTCTGCCCTTGACATTATTTGTGTGTGTTATCTGAACCTCAGTTTGGCAGCAGCTTGGAGTACAGGCTCATCTGGGGAGCAGCAGTCACCGAGGAGGCAGTCTTTCTCAGAAAACTGGTATTTGGACTTAAGTCTTTTCAAATCACATGAAAACTTAACCCTGACTAGCCATGATTTGGCCCCACCAGAGTCCTACTTTACTTAGGCAGATGTATTTCTCTGTTTAGCCACCAAACTCTTACTGCCAAAGTAGCTTTTTGTATCACCTCAACTATTTTCTCTTCTTTTGCTTGGTCTTATTGCTGCTACGTTACATATGTTTCCCTGCTGCATTCTCTAGCAGCTGACTGAACTGTGTCAATCAGAGGTTGGGGATCTTACATACAGGTACTGTTTTAAACATGAGAACAGTGTACAAAACTGCAGCTCGAGAACAGGAATAGACTGAACTTCAGTTACGCAAATTTATACTTGGAACTTAACAGTAACAAGCAAAATTAACACTGTGAGCAATTATGCGTGTCATTCTCAATTCATCTTTGTTTGATTTGCTAACAAAAAAGAAAACCAACCCAACCCAAAACCCCCAATAATTCCCATCCCATCTCAGTGGAAACAACAAAGTCTCCCCAAAAATTTAGTAGCCAATCTATTGTCATTCAGTTTGCTAATGATCAAATTCCATTTCTTAATCCTCCTATCATACAAGACCATGAGGTAATGAAGGAAACCCACCACAACATTAAATGGAATTCAACACCCAATTTTTGCATAGCCCAGAATTTTGTTTTACATATTAATGGATAACTGCCAAACTGCAGGCGGCCGGCATCATTGACTCAATAACCTGCTGGAAAAATATCCCCCATGTGGATGACCATCTGCACCCACACAGCTGAGGCGTTAAATTATTTCATCACCGTCCCTGTCAAAATTTTAACTTCTTGACCTTCACAAAGAAATCCTGTGCTCTCCCACCTAAAATCAGCCATCGATTTTTTTTTTTTTTAAACTGCTACACCTGAAGTACCGTGATAGCTAAAAACATCTCATTAGACTGACAAATTTTCCTGCTTGTCCAGTATTTGCACTCCAAGTAGGTAGAGGAAGAAGAGGAGGGAAATCATTCAGAAAGATAACTTGAGCTTCTTTGCTCCATCAAGGGACTGTTTGCAAATAAAGATTCCCACCTGCTGTTCTCCACACTAGCCATAGCTGATAGCATCACATTTTTTGGTTTGCATTCATACATTACCATCACTTTCCCTAGCTTACCTGACTGTCTTTTCTGTAAAAACATATCTTTTATTCACTCTTCTTGCCTTTTTTTTTTTTTTCTACTTTTCCTTTTTTTGAATATCTTCTCCAAAACAGAGATTTGGTTCATTGCCCAAGGTCAGACAAGCCTTTGCCTTGGAAATTACTTTTTGCTCAACACTTTCTTTAAAGCAGCATATTCAAACCAGATCCAAATTTCACCTCCTGCACAGTTTTAAACTGTTGATCTTTCTACCACTATTCACAGCAAAATCTTTCACCATTTCACATCTTGGCTTTTTCAGTCCTCTCTTTTCTGATCTTAATGACTGCAAACATGTTCCTCAGCTGTAATATATTCAGTATGCTGCTATTCAGATTTTCTTGCTCGTTAATAACTACATAAATGTCACCTTTTTCATCCCTCCTCAGATTCTCCTTCACCTGCTTAACATATAAAGCCTTACATGAGCTTAAGGTTTGTCAAATGAGTTCCATCCTCCCTATTTTTTATAACTTCTATAGAGTTGGCCTCTGATTTTACTCTGCCAGCAACAGAAGCTTTCACAGACAATCACCCTCTTCCTGAAACAATTTATGTCTTTCTCCTGCATAACTTTCTCACTTAGGTAACAAAGGACACAGGCAGATTATTAAGTTCTTTCCCATTCCTTCTCTAGACCTAGTTTCAAATATAACTTTGTAGCCCTGGGGCCTAATAAATCTGGTGCTCCTCACTCATGAATTCTCCATCTTCCCTTCTATACTTACTCACTTCAATGAAGGCCCTTATTCCTGCCTTCTTTATCCAGCTATGGACTCCAGTTAGAAGGAAATCTCCAACGCCTGCCAACCCTGGCTTATCACAGTCACTCTTTTGTGTTTTATCTCATCTGCATATTCTGTTTATTTGGCGTCTCTTGAGGCATCACTCCCCTGGAACCTTTTATTTATGTATCTGCATTAGCACTTAGCAACAAGAGCACTAGCATTAAATTTTTTTATCATTGTAAAACAGGTGAAATAGCTCAGCTGCTCTATAGCAATCTTGCCTCCTATAGTCAGTGAAGACAACCGATATGTCCAGAGGCATTTTTGTCACTGATATCAGATAGCTGAAATAAATAAGAAATTATCTTATTTCAAGATAGTTCACTTCTGTAATGATGGACCCATTGTTTGTGTTCTGATAAATTAAAACAGTAATAAGATTTTATTTTATTCCATCACCCTATATTTCCATCCGCTTATAGCTATATAGGTTGTTGGGTTTTTTCATTTAAGGATTAAAATTTCCAATAGCCAATCTCTATGCAATAGTGATTTCTTGACAAGAAGTGAAGGAAAAAAAAAAAAAACAAGCAAACCAAACCTGTGTCATCGCCATATTTATTAGATCTGTATCTTAAATAGAATGTCTTTCTCTGCAGTCACTGGTATCTATTTTTTGCATTAATAATTGGAATTATTTATAAAAATTTGAGCTTTTGGTACTTGTCCAGAATTCAGAAATTCTATCTTAATACTTGTAAGTTTCACTACAGAATCGTTAATCCTTTCTAGTGAGTGCTACGTAACTAAGAAGTGTTTGTAAGAGCTCTCACAGATAGAGGCAAGGGTAGAATTCAGTTCTCAACTTCAATTTTACAAGATATTAATTTTGGATGTGATGTTTTTGTGAAGGCTTACTCAGTTTGACTTGTCCAGCATTTGAAAATACATCCAGAAGTATACATCTCAAACAGTATGTGAATAATATCAATATTACTAGGCACTGTGCTCTTGCAAACAACAAAGTCTCCCAAACTGACCTGAAATATCATGTAACATTGTCCTAATCAACAAACTGGTTGAGTCAAATAGGACAAGCTTATCCAGAACTGTGACAAGCCTGAAGACTAGTAGAAACAAATACACAAGCTTTGTGATAGTATCCACTGCCCCCAAATTTACAGAAAAACACCTGCAAAAGCTCAGGCACTTGTATTCCATTCTGAAATCTTTGGAACTGTCCAGCTGTGGAATCTGCGTGTGTATTTTAGCCTTCTTGCAAATTGCCTATCATGCCTATAGCCACATATGACATGCCATTATCATCAGTCTGAAGTTTTGTTTCCTTGGCCACCTAAAGCAGGCTATTGTTTCTATTCCCTGATTATATTAAGTTGCATACTTCTAATTCTTCCCCAAACAAATTTAGTTTCACGATTAAACTAATTTTGTTTCATGATTAAATGTATCTTGGCTGCGAGCCTGAAATTCACTTTCCATGAACACTTGAAAGAACAAAATTTAACTTGCATGAATTTTCATTAAAAGGCTGTGTGGAGAGATTGGAACATAAGCAAAAGGGAATTTTATGCAAACCTTTCAGAGATGATTGGGGGAAGCATTTCTATTTGCCCTGCTTGATTGTTAATATGTATTTCTCTCTCAGTGTGTTTCTCAAGATTTTTTGTAGTTGTTGCATTTATATTACTTAATACATAAACAATAGTTACAATAACAATGTGTGTAATGCATCAGCTACAATAGAGCATGAACTATATACATTATGTGCAAAAAAATCATTTAAAATGTTGATTTACAAAGTCAAGCACTTACGTTAGGAAGCGGCAGATTTAAAGTGGTGGGAAGGAAACTTCATCCTACTTGGCTCTCTGAACGTGCATAGGGAGCTTTCCTTGTACATTGTGGTATGTTTCAGGTGATAGATTCTACTCTCTCATTTGTCCTGTTTTGTAGCTCAGAACTATGGGATTGAGCACTGGTCACAAGAAAGGCTTGAAGACTCTGTTGCATGAAGAGGATATGATATGTTTGTACAACAAAGTATTTTTGTCACAGATTATAAGTCAATTTATAGAAAAACAATTATTGTTACACCTCTATTCTAGTCAAATCTTGTAACAATTACAATTAATATTATAATATTATTATTAATTTTCCCTGTGCAGCAGTAGACTGAACAACACAAGGCTATCAACTTTTCAGGGGACAGAGGCACGGATTTCAATAGCCATCCGCTATCTGAATCTGTCTTTTCAGGCAGATGATTATGTGGCCCAGTATACTGACCAGCTTCATACAAAGGAAACTTTATGATCAAGGCATGCTGTTTACTCTAAAAATACCTCTGTGTTCCTGACTCTCATAGGAATCTTTCCTGAGGCTTAGTAAAATTTCACAACCAAAAGTTTTCAAAAAGGTTGTTGCTGACTTTTGTGGGGAGGAAGTGATCTTTGGTTAATAGCACATTCATGTGTTCACTTGGGGATCCAAAAATGGAAACATCCCTGCATTGCTTCTGAACAATATAAGCCTTATTTGATATTTCTGTATGCAAAATATAGCAAAAGTGACTTCAAATTATGATTGACACAATTATGATTCCTACATTGAAATAACTCATAGATTTTGAAGTAAAAAGGGAGATAGAGAATGCAGTTTTGCTCATCAGTTTCTTTATTGTGAACAGATCTTCTGTTTGAGATACACAGATTTTTTAAATTCAGTCCTCTGAAAAGACAAGATTCCGTAGGAATGAAAAAAATTAGAATATGAAATGTATAAATAAAGAACAGTTCAATACAAATAGAGCATACAAAATTTGGGTTATACAGTGAGATTAAAAGTTATTAAATGGATAATACACAAAGAATAATAAATGCAAGAAGATGGAATACCTAACAGCAGAAGTAGAGGATATTTAAGGTTGTAATTAGGAAATAAGAAAATTAAGCTAATTAGAGAGTCTGTGATTTAAGAAGGAGTTTGTTTACCTACAGATAAGCACATCTGTGCAAATCCATGTTCATGATCAGAAAAATTCTACCCAGACCATTCCTTTGCTCTTTTTTAATCTATACTGCCTCTCACACCCAAGATCCACTATTCATTTGACTTCCAAACAACTTATTTCCAACCAAACTTACCTAAGCAGTTTGCAGTACTTACTAGTAGATACCAAACTACTACTAATATTCTTGTATTATTCTCTTTGCAATGGTTATTATAGAATGAGATGGTGCGGTTACTACAATAGTTACTAATCTTTGGTGAAATGAAAGGGTTAAAACAGAAATCTTCAGGTCACAGTGATACTTCTTGTATGGACAATTTTTTTTACCCACTTCTATATGTTACCCAAGCATAAACAAAACAGGAAATTTATACCTGAGATGTCTACAAGGCCCCTAAGTACACTAATTATATATATAAATAAATATGTATAAAACATATGTATAAAGTATAAATAATATATATAGAATATAAATTATATATATAAAATATATAAATGTAATTTTTTTAAAAATGTCAAGAAAAGACTGTGAGGGAAAGAGAAGTAGCAGGGTCTGTGTTCAGAGCAATAAAAGTTGATATCAAGCACCATACATAGTTTTAAGAACAACCAATACTGGTTTTGACCAGAAGGCTTAGAATGCATTTTGCCTACAAAACAAGCACCTTTTCGAGTGCCTGCTTCAGCACTGTCAACCTTTAAATGACATGAGCCTGTGCCTAGAAATCTAATCTAAAGCCAGTGAAGTAATGGGAGTTTTCCAGGTGTCCTAACCAGCTTAAAATCCCAACTGTAAGTCACAATAGAGTTCATAGACTAACAGAAAAGGAAATTTTAAAATAACACACTTGTTCCAGTACACTTGTTTATCAATGGACCAACCCATAGTACAGAGAAGACAAATCCTATTAAACTTAGTGAGTGAGTGAAAGAGATCAGTTTAAGTTTCTTCCCTGAATCCAAATTATTCTCAAGAAGAATCAGTGGCTGATAATGCCCTAACAACCTCTAGTACCAACAGATATGACCTCAGGTGTAGTGATAAGAATATATAATTCTGCATTCCCTGAACTCGTCTGTGTCTCCTGGTGAGTGCCGATGCTCTGAGATCTTGGTGCCACCTTGAACAATAGATAGGTTAAAATTTAGAAGACATTCAAAATATGTCGGATCACAGAATAATAACACAGCACTGATGGTAAATTAGGAGTTTAAGACGCATTTTGAATTACCGAGGAGGAAAACTCACAGGAAAGATACAGTTATTTCAAAGTTTAACATGCATGGCATGTTGAGAATAAAAATTACATATTTGATTTCTTAATTTGTTCATATTATTACTTATTCTGAAACTATTCTACTGATTAGAAAAGTGAATAAATAAACTTTTTTTTTTTTTCTGCAGGAGAATAATTCTGTGGCTCTGGAGTCAACAGAAGAACTTCCAGTTGACTTCAGAAGAACGTGAGCTATGATTCTGCATGGAAGCATTTGGTACATGCCTGCAGATATCACAGGCCATCTTCCACAGTCACCTCCCAGCAGATGACAATTATATCAAATTCCCAACCAAATACCTCATCATGATGCAGCAGACAGAAGAACAATTATTATTTCTCATTTAGAAACAATAACTCTTTAAGTTGTACATATTTAGTTATTTTTAATTAAAATCAATTACAGTTAAATACATGTTCATTCTTTCTCTAGGGAAGGCAATCACAACTGTGATCTAGAGCCTAAATAGGAAACAGTGAGATGGAGAATGCCCCTTTTATTTTAAATAATCTCTCATATATAAATTATTTGCCCCCACAGAGCAATTAGAATAGCGGCTGAATATTTTTCTTTCCAGACCAAGGATGGCAGGAAGCAGACAAGGCAAAAATTTATTTCTGTTTTGTTAAGAGCATCCTTATTTAAATCCTGAAATGTTATTACATTTCAAAAAATACTTTTTTCTAATCTTAAAAAAACTAAAATTATCTCTTCAGAGTGTATAAATCCTCTAAGGCAGAGAGAAGCTGTGGGAAACCATTCCCTCATGAGTTACAGGCAAGCACTCAGAGATTTCTTGCGTAGGGAATTCTGCAGTGCTCTGGTGCAATAATTGGATACAGGATGACACAGACACAGTGGCTGAAATCATGGCAGCTGCAGAAGGGCTGTGAAGATGATCTCTGCCTGCCCCTGGGCAGCTGGACTTTAGATATGTCCTGCAAGAGGCCTTGGTGTTCCAGCTGTGCTGTGTTAGCACAAACTGGCTTCTGGAATGCATACCCAGCCAGACTTTCCCATGCCTGGTCCTAGACATGGGATAGAAAACTTTATAAAGACTGCTGAATCACCATTTGGCTGTTACTTTGGAACTTCAAGAATGAATGAATAAATGAATGAATGAGTGAAAGGCAGGTCCCAAGGCGGAAAGTAAGCTAGGATAGAATATCTTTCAAATGTGAGTTTTCTAGTTTTCTCTCTGTCAATGCTTCTTCTCAGCATTATGTTAAATAAAACTGCCTGCAGAAAGAAGTAAATGACCAGCACGTCACCTTTCTTTTTTCACACCATAAGCCTGATCCAAAAGACTTCCTCTTGATTTCAATCAGCCTTGGGAAAGATACCTGTTTGGCAACTTTTGGAGCCAGATTTGTAGCCTTTAATTCTCACTGTCACCAATAAGTTTCATCTGCATGAAGTCTAAGAACATCAAGATCTGAGCTCTTATGCACCCACTCAGATTTATGAACACAAACACACCCACAAGCCCAGATACTTAAAGTGGGATATTAATTCTCCAGAGAGGCAAGTACCTATCATGGGATTTATGTCGCCCTCCCTAGTGAGGGCAGTATAATCTATGCAGCTCACTAGAAGCAAGTAAGCTCCCTTTAACAGTATTTTCTCAATTCAGCATTGCCCTACTGGTTCCTGTGTGTGACAGTTGTTCCTCCAACCTGCATTTCCAGTCTGCCCATCTGCAGATGACATTAGCTTCAAGGGATACGGCACTCCAAAGACAACAGAAAAATGTGATTCCTAGAGAAATTCCCAGAAGCTTACCTGGCTACTGATCAAATGGAGTAGGAGTTCTCTAGCACCATGTACTGGAAGAATTTCTCTCTCGCTAACTTGGGTTTTGACATAAGCCCTAGAAAAAGATGCATGCTGTCTCTGGATGGAAATCCTCTGTGACACCACCAGACACGTTACAAAAACATGCTGAATAACAACTAAATTCAGCTTAAGAGAAAAAGATAATTGGCATGATCATTTCCACAGACATGCTGAAAAAATGGCTATTTGCAGCTATTCAAGCTGCTGTGTACAGCCTGGTTTTTACATGAGAAATCAAGATAATACTTTAAGGAGGCAATTACTGTAGCATTTCACATACAGTAACCTACCTATAAAAAGCATTAGTATTATAGATTATGCCCAGCTCTGCTTTTACATGACAGTGATTATTTTCCCTGCACTTCTTATTCTAGAATACTATTACACTTTTTGGTTTATACTCTTGTACCCAAGTACACATCTCTGAGGGATTATAACAAGGAAAGTTTTGCTTAATAGTGTCTTATTCTCAGCAACAGTAGTTACGCCTAATTAAGGGATCAATGAGACCAACACTTTGTTCTTGCAGTTAAATAAAAATTAGGTTTTGCAGATAGTGCAAATAAATTTAAATTACTGTAATCTGAGGTACATATTACAAGCAGTACCAAAAAAGAAAAAAAAAAACCAAACCAAAACCCACAAGCAAAGGCATATTAAATAGAAATTTTATTTACACAATGTTTTGCTGTATATAAAGAAAAGGATAGGGGAAAAACTACAAAGACAGTGCTAAGCACAGTGAATGTTTTCCATCATTTTATCAACCCTAAGATTCTTGAAGTTAAACTGCCTGTCCAGATTGGGTGGGTCTCTGATCTGGAGGGAAGCTGGAATGGGGACAGCTCTGGTGATTCACATGTTTTGGACCAGGGATATTTCAGGGATGTTTATTTTTTGATGTAACTTCTGGAGGTCACAGGTTCATTTACTGTACAATTCCTGTCTATAAGCTCCTCCACAGAAGTAGGACATGCAGACTGATCACCGTTATCAACAAGCACTAATGGTAAATAATTCTTTCATCCCACATGGAGCAAACACTGATAAGAGACAGACATTTATAATAGTGGTCTGGCTAGATGCTTCAGGTCAGCTGGCAGGTAAATTATTATAAATTCCAAAGAGGAATTAGAAATTCTTCCATTCCATTTAGCCTATAAGGATGGTAATTAGAGTTATTAATATTGCTTGCTTTTCAACTCTGTTGACCATTGCAGTCCCAAACCTAGTTGCCAAGAGAGAATATTATTAATACTTGGAAAGCATTCTATTGGAATCTGTAGTAAGACAAAAACAGCATTAGAAACCAAAACAGCACAGAAAGGGGAAGAGTTTCAAAAACTCAAAACTTCTGAAACACAATACACTTTTTCTGATAAGATATACAGTTAGCTATAGATTTCTCTTTCAAGTGTTGTGCAGATTGACAAATTAAAATTCTCAGAACTCAACAGTTCAGGAACATCAGGAGATGCCAGAAATAATATTTAGGAGCTAGAATGTCTTTAATAGATGTCTGCGACATCTTAAATATAAAACCAAAAAAAAATTACAAATTGTTAAATAGCTTGTTATGGTTTGAACTTCAGCCATCAAAAATGTTGACTCATTTCCACCCATCCTAATGGATAAACAATAAAGTGAAAAAGATTCTCTATATGCAAAAGAAACTCTGAATATTCAGTTACCATCTGCATAGTGAATGGACCATCCCCATTTTCTTCACAAAGCACGTATGTGTTTTAGAATTGTTGTTCCCAAAGCAAAATCTAGAAACTACGGCTGACTGATGTGACCATGGTTAAATAGGCTTTGACTAGTGGGAGCACCATTCTAGAAAGTGCAGCTTGTTCTTGTATGAGTTTAGGTGTTGATAGGGGTGCACAGAAGTCCCCAAAGGACGTGGAGAGTTAAATGTTCAACAAGCACAAAAATGTGGAGTCCACTATCTGGGAGTTTATGAAAGTATTAGGAACCCAGTAGGTCAGAAAAAGACTAAAATCAATACATACTGTGGTTGCAACAATTACTTCTTTATATGTTTTATGTTGCATCAGCATTTTTAATTAATTTTCTCATTTTTGTGCAGGCTTCTTACACATTTTATGGGGTGTTCTGTGGTGTTGGTTTTTTTTTTTTTCCCTAGGATTTAATACACAAAAGTTAGATCAAAAATGAATGAGTTGTTTTTGTTTCATACCTTTTATTATTTTTATGTAATCCTGTTTATGAACATTCTGATTTCTGCATAATATAAGTTCACAAAATAGCAACTTGTTGTACTGAAATGGGATACTCTTGATCTGAAACAAGAATATTAATCCTCAGCCTTGCATCAAACAATGACAAGTTTGCAACAGATTTACTTCTCTCAGCTCCATTATGGGAGTAACAAACATGCTTTTGCTCATTAATTTGAATAATATATCAAACAGAAGTCCTTTAATTGTTTATTTTGCTAGCTGGAAAAGAGGCTGTGAAATTATGGGGAAAAAATTGCAAGAAGCAATTTCAGCTCCCTTTTTTCTTTGCTGTTTCTTTCCGCTGCTTTATTATTTTGCCTAGACCAGCTCTTTCTCCCCCAAAATTTTAGAGAAATGCCCCTCAGTCCTCCCTCCTCGGTACTACTTAGGCATTTAGGAACACAAGGGACAAAATCCAGCTACTAAAATAACGTCTTTTTAAAGCTTGATTGTTGTGCCTTCTTTGACAAACAGTGAAAGAAACAATCTCATTACATTGATACAACAACTTACAGAAGTGCAAAAATAGACAAAATGTAATACCCAGGGGACAGAACTCCCCACCTACTCAAGACTCTCAAAGCAAATCAAATAGAGATCTAAAAACCTTCCCACAATGGTAGCTGGGAAAAATTAGCACCTCATCTTATAGCAGAAAAAAAAAGAGCAGCTGTAAAAAAATGTTTGTTTCTTCCTTCCAGTTACAACAGTGGGAACAGTTCCAATCCTAAGGCATATTTCCCAAGCCGTAGACAGAATCTTTAACGGAGGCTATAACAGAACTTTTGACTTACATTTCCATTCTCAACCACTAGCTAACCATGCTGTATTTTAGTCTGAGAGTCTCAACTTTTTGTGCATTTTGTTTCCAATTTTATTAACAAACAGACATCAAAAAAAGGAAAGATTTCAAAAGGATTACAAAATCCACTTTCAGTCTCTTACAAAGTGGTATCTGAATTACTCTCAGTCAGGCAGCAACGGGCATGAAATATTTTCAGGACATAGTACAGCTAATATTCCTAAACTAGTCCCAAGAGACGTAAACCCCAGAGGTCAAATTCTTCTGTAAGATAAAAGTGCGAAACTCTCACTGAAACATATGTGCAAATCCCATGTATAAATCTGTCCAAGGACAGAATCTGAAGAATTTCCAAGATGAAACTCTTGGCATAAGCACAAGAAAACTGGTTCTTTAAATGGAGATCCACATCTTTTAGCACATCTTTTTTCTTTCCTCTGAAGTAATACTCAGCATTAATGGAGAGAACAAAATAAGTAAAATAGAAATGCTATGGGTTTCAATATCTGTGTAACAGCAGAGGGGTGGAGATACTTTGCATCAAATTAAAAATAATAAATTAAAATTTAAAAGAAGGAGGGTTGAAAAGGCATTTGCCAGATCCATTTATTTTAACCTGTCGGACGAAGCCTTGTTTCTCAGCTCTTTCTCTTCTCATAGAGACCATTGATGCTGAGTAAGAACACCTGATAAAATGCCCTGGAGAAGCTTTACAACTCAACTGGCACTTACACAGCAGATAAGTCTCACTGATATCAGAGTAATCTTTCCACAAGGATGAACAGCTCTTGAACAATTTCTCCAGGGAACAGTATTAGACACAAACAGCCTTTCTCCATCACCAGACATGATATTCAGTTCATATGTAGCATACCTTGTGTGATGATACACAGTAGCTAATACACAAGGTATGGTACATATGAGCTAATAATAATAATAGCTGATTTTTTAATATAATATAAACTGATCATTTGTAATGGTTAAAAAACATATGATGGAATGTGGTCTTAGAATGTAGGCTCCAGATGCTCACCTCATCATCGCAGTCAAACAGCTGAAGCACTTTGATCTTGGTTACAGAAGTTCTGCATGACTAGAATACCATTTTTTTATTTCCACCTTTTTCATTACTTAGTTTGTAACTGCACCAGAGAGCAATTCCCCCTGCTGTATTACCCAGCACAATGCAAAGTCTTGGTTTTTACTTACCTAAATCTCTGTAAAAATTAAATTTGAAAGGTTTTAGACAAAAATTGGTTTGTCCAGTTCCCAAATTATGGGTACTTGTTCACAGTGTTTATTGACTTTCACTCACTCCACAAGCTCCTAAACTTGGGTATCTGGTCTGAACTAGTCATTCCTGCTTCCTCAGTAACAAGTGACACACAGTCCAGCAGCTACAGAGGGTTGTTTGTTCTGTATAAGCGTCTGCTTGGAATAGGATGAATCATTAGATCATTGTGTTGACATGAACTTAGACTAAATGCCTACCTATTGAATTGAAATAGTCACACCAAATTAATCCTTTTCTCAGTGCTCAGCTCCTTGCCCTGTATTAGCAAAAGCCATCAAATACACACTATATACAGGGTAATTTCTTCCTACATGAGCATAACTGTGTATATGAGCAGTAATTAGTTATAATTCTTTGCTGTATCTGTATGAAAAGAGGAAAAATTACCATCCTTTTACAGGCGAAAAACCTCAGGCAAAAATAGTCAAAATGATCCAATAAGCTCACTTGAGAGATTTAGATCCAACTTTTCTTTTTTCTTGGTTCCTTTTTTTTGTTGCTGTTTTTGTTTGTCTTTTGGAGGGATGTTTGGTTTTGTTTTTTTTTTCCTCAGTGTTCAAAACTGTCTAAGGTGAGAACAGCCAGCTTTTCTTTGGTTTTCAGAAGTAAAAATTCCACACTTCCACAAATCTGGCTTCAGAGTCCTTTGTAGGTATCCTCAGTATGTGAGAAAACCAGGACTTTTGCTCAGCTGGGATGATTACATACCAGTCTTTGTCTAAGTCTCTGGTAGAGACAGAGACATTCTCATTCTCTGGTTGCAAGGCTGTGCCTGTTCTCCTCCATATCCCCCTGCCCTATTCGCTGCAATACATGAGGCACAGATGCTACAGGCAACAGGCACACAAACCTGGTTCACCCTCAGAGGAGACGCCTTTGGAAGTCAGCAAGGTCTGAGTCACACTGTCCTGCTCTGTCTTGCCTCCTATGTGTCTGTCATTAAAGTCTGCAGAATAATAGTCACAGAAAATAGACAAAAGTAGGAGCACGTGCATGTGTTTAGAGTCAGGAGTTTCAAGCACCTCTATTTTTGACTTTACAATCTCAGTGCTCTTCTCGCGCAGATTTTAAAATTTTTAAATTTTAAAAATTAAAATTTAATTTTAATTAAATTTGCTGTGTTAATCTACATTGGCATTAATACTGAGGCCACGATTAGGATTTGTACTTTTGGAATCACAGCATATACCACTCGAACTGAGCTAACAGCAGATGTGCTGATGACAGCAGATGGAATGTATTGATTAACCATTAGTAAATTTATATGATGCACAATTTAACCAGTGAGTTTCAAGCCTGTTCACTGACCACAGGAAAGGTAGAAGTCAGCAAATCTGGTTTCCATGACAGGTTCTGGATAGGGAATATTCTAAAATTGCTTTTTTCTATTTATTTCCCCCAGAATCCTGTCTCTCCTCTTTCCATCTGCTTAGACGTCTGCCTTCTGCCTGCATGTCCTCATCTGTAGTCTCCACTTCTGCTTATACCAAGGTCTCCAGTGTCCCTCCTTATCTTTCATCCTTCTCCTCCGCAGTCTTGCACTGCAGGTGGGGGGGCGTTTGGAGTGGTGGAGTCGTCTTCCCAAGTCACTGTTAGGTGTGGTGGAGTCCTGCTGTCCTGGAGTAGGCTGAGCACCTGCCTGCCGTGGGAAGTGGTGGATCACTTGTCTTGCTTTGCTTGCATGTGCTACTTTTGCTTTCCCTATTAAATCATCTTTATTTTGACCCACAAGTTTTCTATCTTATACCCTTCCAACTCTCTCCCAGATCCCTGTGGTGGGGGAGTGAGTGAGTGTCTACGTGGGGCTCAGTTGGTGTCTGTGGCTGAACCACAAGTCTGTCATATTTCTGACTTCTTTAAAAGGTGACAGAATTCTATAGTTGCATCTGATTTGATACACCTGAGGCTTCAAAATCTTCTTAAGAAGCAGAATACAGATGAAAATGAAAAGTAAATTGATGTGAAAATTAAAAGATAGCCAACATTTTTGTGTGATATGGTTAACTGTTAGTGAATCCAACAATTAAATATTTGACTGCCAGTCAGCAAATAAATACTACCAACCAGTCTGCAACAGACTATTTGAGTGTTTTAGAGTCTGAGATGTTTTGATTCAAGGCCTACCAACCTGAGATTAACTGTTTACCTATTAGGAAGCTGGCAACTGACTTTTCAAATGGCAGTGGAACAGAAATGAGAAAATAAATAATGCAGAGGGAATGGTTAGAAACAACAGTTTCCACATAATACAAGTTGCTGATGTTCTGACACTCCAGAAAAATATGAGAAGCTACCTGAAAGTCAGTGAACTCCCACCAATGTAAAACTGGTAGGAAGTCCCAAACAGGACTATCAGTTGTAGAAATTTCTAGAACAAAGTAAAGGAAAAGAAATATGACAAATCAGAGAATGAAAAGGTTTCAGAAAAAAGTTTGGAAGTCAAGAGCGTAGCCTATTGATTAACTTACCTGTGTTTTGCAGAGAGAGAAGATATCAAATATGACCCCATTTTTTAAAAAATTATCCCAGACACTACAGGGCAGTAAATTTGCTTGTCCAAGTGGGAAAATTGGTAGAAACATAATTGGTGGTTGAAGGCATAAATAAAATACATAATATTTCATGAAGGAGCCATAATCCCCGAAACTATTGAAAAAGTCAGTGAGTAGGGAGGTAAGACAACTTTGTTGGTAGAAAATACCTGGGGTTTTTTTAAGGTCTTTCACCAAATGCTTTTTAATAACCTAGGTTGGTCTGGATTAAAAGATAAGGCCCTCTCATTGACAAATAATAGTTGTAGGAGAGTAAACAAAGACTAGAAATAAACGTTCGGTCTCAGAATTTCATCAGGTGAACCAGTCAAAAGCTTACCAATGTTGAACATGGACCTGTACTGAGATACATGTTATTAAATGTGTATAAGTGAGGTTAAAGACAGTAGAATGAAGGAGAATGGAGGAAAAATCAAATTCAGTGAAGACACAGATACAGAATAGCAAAATCTGAAATAGAAAATTCATTATGTTGACTAACTGAGTTCTAAAATGTCAGGTGAAATTAGGTCTTAATAAACACAGTTATACACATGAGAAGAATATATCTAACTACAAACAAGGAAAGAATTTATGTTCATTCTTAGGTAATTGCTAGAAGCATCTAAAGTCAGGATCTCAAAAAATAGATCCTGAAGTTACTGTGCTTATTTGTGCATATGCTGTACTCAATATCAGTAATATTGAGACTGAAACTGAGAACAACAGTCATCATGTCATTATGACACTATGTAAACACATGCCAAACCCACATGCTGGATACTGTGTGCAGTATCCAAAAGAGCAAACCAGAAAAACTAGACAATTGCACAGGTGATCAGAGGTACACATTTTTTCCTATCTGGGAAAGAGTACATCACAGACTTTTCAACTTGGAAAAGACATAACTTTGTCTACACAATCATTAAGAGGATGGATAATGTGAATAAAAAATATTCATCCAAGAGGATGGATAATGTGAATAAAAAATATTCATCCACTGTATCTCATTACAGAACAACAAGGGGGCATTCAGAGCAACTGTCAGGTAGCAAAAGGATTTGGTTTTTTTTAATAAAATGCACATTTCAGCGGTAGAACTCATTCCCACAGTAAATAAAAAACTAAATGAGCTCAAAAATTGTAACCAAGGTTAACTGCACGTTTGGCCATGGTAAATGGTGGTCTCTATGGCATATCTGCCTGCTTCCCAAAAGCTGGACTGGCAGTTGGATTCATTGGGTGCCTTCCTTTTCCCCTACAATCCATTTCATTCCTACTGTCTGAGACAATTCTAACAATACAGCCCATACAGCCTGTAGAGAGTGGTGCTGCTGGCCCAGTGCAATTGATCCACAGGGAAGACTAGTAAAAGGCAAACAGTGCTTCCCTTCCTGCTGTGCTGCTTTCCGAGAGCTCATCACAGTCTTTCTACTTTAGAGGACATTTTTTTGCACACTCCCCACTTTTCTATTACCATTCCCTCTTAAAGTTATTAAAAACTAAATTTATTGTGATATCAAGGTGATTCCGTGTTAAGCCATGAGAACAATTCTGAGCCTTCTTCCTGTCTGAGAATACCCTGTACTGCACAGGCTCTCTGTTAGATCCTAGGGAATTCTTTAAGTTGTCAAATTGTTAATATAAATGGCCCGTGACAGCTGGACAGAAGAAATAAATCACATGCAAATACAGCACGTGTTTACACATATATTCATAGTATTTACCTGTCTTTAATTACAGACTTGAAAATATTCATTATTTCCTGCAAAATAATTATTTCCAAAAATGTGTACTGTTACACGACAAAAGAATCAGAACAAAGAGATGAAAATAAACTATAGGCCTACAGCGAGAAGAAAGCAGGGGAAAACAAAACAGAACAGAAGGGGAACAAAGATTAACTCAAGCCAAAAGAAAAGAAAAAGAAAGGAAAAACTTACAAAGGGTAAGAAAATAAAGCAAATAAATTACAAACAGAGAAATAAAAAAGCAGAAAAGTGAGTTATGAGTATTTGTCAGGGTTTTGTTCTACTTTTACAAGAATGGAAATGTAATAATTTGAAAGATAAAATGATTTGGAATTTTTTTTTTTTAATTTAGGTATTATTTTTCTGATTTCTTTCTTAGAGCCACGGGGACCTTGTGGAAATCAGAAACATAGAAGAGTTTGTATAGGAAGTGACCTTTAAAGGTCATCCAGTCCAACTCCCCTGCCACAAGTGGGGACATCTTCAACTAAATCAGGTTGCTCAGAGCCCCATCCCACCCGGACTTGAATGTTTCAGGTATGGGGCATCTACCAAATAGCAACTCACTGGAACAACATACAGAAATTTCCTCTAGCCCAAACACAGTGAGTTTTCCCTCACTTACCCCACCCACCCTCGCACATCGACTTCTCTCGTTGGGAAGGGAGATTTTCTGTTACCTTCAAGGAATGTGCTAGAGCCTACTTTTTCACCATGGTGCAAAAATAACTAACATGGAGCACTATGCAGGTTCACTTCCCAAGTTATCCAGGACCAGAGACAGTCCAGTGAAGGTGCAGCCTGAGACACAGAGTTTGGAACCACTTGTGACTTTATGACAATCCAATTTCTTCACACATTGTTTCCAAATGTAAAATGGAACTGACTAAATGAGAAGTCTGTGCATGTCAGAGAATACTCAGGGTGTATAGAAATGATGTCTTAGGCTGGGTGAGAAGTATATTCCTTTTGATTGTTGTCTCTTTCTTTTTAATGTTCTCAGAAAACGGCTGTATCTTTCAGAGTCTCTCAAGGATTTTTAGATAAAAAGAGAGGTTTTATCTTTGCATGTCTATAAGCAGTGAAAAACTCCAGAGACTGAAACCTACAGGCAATTCAAATAAACTAAATCCGATCAAGGTAATATCAATGCCAGAATTAGAAGAAAACCCAGAGAGAATATCAATAACAACATTAAAACAGCAGGTTTCAACTGGAATCAATAGGCAGTATAAACAGAAAAAATTAAGTCACAAAGTGATAGTAGATAAAAGCTCCCCACTCATTAAAATTCTGTTTGTCTTTGTGTCTTTTTATCAATGTACCTATATATCTATGCAAGTGTATCAAAGTTTATAATGTAAAAGAATGATGAAATAATCTAATTAATTTCCGGTGTCATTTCACATATTTCTTTCAAGTTAAAACTGCAATATTAATAATGGTTTGCAATTTAATAAAATATCTCTATGTCCTATTAACTTCTATATCTGCTTGTTATAAAGCCCTTTTTTATCAAATAGCTAAACTTCAAAAGATTTCTGCTTTGATCTGAAATGAAAAAATGAGGTTCATTCCATTTGTACAGAATAACCTCACTATATCTTACAGAAAGACAGTTGTCTGTTACTGCCTTTCTGTTTCAAAATACATTGCAACTTGGGCGGGCAAGCAAGAGGAAAAAGTCTGGGAGAGAAGACTGAGCTTTATGAAGGCACCTTATAATGGGGCTGGGGCTGTGTCAAAATTTATGATGGTTGCAGCAAATGAGATATTCTTCGTACTTGAAAAACAATAAAAGTTTCAGGTATGAAATGTGTAGGTGTTTAAAGGTGGGTTTAATGCTCTGGGGGTTAGCTTTCATGGTTTATTTTTACTTTCAGAACTGAGATTTTAACAATACGTTAATTGCTTGTGATTTTCCGATAGCTTTTTCTTACCCACGGGATAAAAAAGATACTTGATAGGTATGGTAAGGGGGAAATATTCTAAATTTAAGCTGTTTATGGAATTTATATTCCAAGTCAGCATTTCAGAAAATGCCAGTCGAGATATCCAGAGGGCAAATTAACAATCTTTGCATGACCAAAACACCCATTGATATTAATCAAATTTTGATCAGAAAAGGAAATCAGGACTGGGTCTAAATTAAACCATGTCTGAAACTCACATCATTCCTGGATGACAAAAAAAAAAAGGCCATATTTTATGTATTGCTCAACCTAGAGCCTTTGTAGAGAAATACCATGAACCACAGTAAACATTACGACTACAATCAGAACACCTTTCTGTCAGAACACCCTTTTTAGTGGGTCCTTTAAACATCATTGGTGAGTGAATTGGGAGTTCAGGAAAGGGGAAGTAAAGCTGATCATAGCTATTTTGTAATATGGCAGGCAGTGTGAAAAGGGTTGGTGAGGACTAAGAGTAAAAGTGTTTCTTGCCACCTTATCATCCAATAACTGTCCTTATGGTGGAGCTGGAGCTTACAGGTATCCTTCACTGACAAAGGGCAGAAGGGATCTGTGCTACCCAGCTCAGGTCTGCAGCTGTGTCAGTAATGGCAATTTATCCACTAGTACCAATCTGAGTCTCCTCCCTATAGCTTCTGTCCCCCTTATCTACAACCACATGACCTCAGATCACCCTGATTTCGTATCATTAATCCATACTCTAATAGCTGTACTCCCCTCCAAGGAACTTCCCTGCAACAGCACTTTCTACTCTTTCACAGCCCCTGCTTGCACCACCAGCCCAGATGAACATGGAGTCATTTATATAAAGTACCTGGCTGCCTCTCAAGCCCCTTTCTGCTTCCAAAGTAGAAATACCAGATTTTCTAACTGAAAAAGTGGCTGAGTGCAATTTTCCCTGAAGAGTGTGTACAAGATTGGTTTTGAAGGAATTTGTCAATGAGGGAGACATGACGGCTGCTATATAAGAATCTAGAAAGTTTTCATTCCAGTTTTCACGAGCTTTCTATCCCTCATGCTCTGTTCAGTAGCAACAGTGAACAAGGACAGTGACATGGACCAACCCTCCATATCACCCCCTGTTAGCAATTCTTAGAAATTGCTTGTCACAAGGGGGCTGGAATATAGAATTGAATTTATAGTTGATTTAAACTTCTGGTTTTGTAGTTAACAGTGGTTTGAAGTTAATTGATATCGATTTATTAATTAACTGTCCAGAGGAAGTTTTATAGCTGATGTTGTTGTTTTCCCTGGAAATAGTGCATTGTGTAAAAGATCAGCTACACAAACATGATGCTGTTATCAGTTTGTCTACTTGTTTTATCTCATATGAGAATAAGCATTAACATTCTGAGTCAGATGTTCTCATTAATGTGATTCCAATCATGAAACTGAAAATATATAAGCTATCAACACTTCTGAAATTCTCTTCGTTCATATCACAAACCTGCTCTTAAGAGTGCCAGCCCCACAAAACTTGTGGATGTTCTAAGAGTGAGTCTTACTTGCCTAAGAGCAGGAAAGGAGCTGCAAAAAGGCCTAAGGTACCTATGGCAGATTTTGAGTACATCCCCCAGAGTCAAGATCCTCAGAACCTCTGCTACCTCCACCCTAAACTAGATGTACCCACAGGTCCCATATATCTAAATATCTATTTGCTTCATTTGGAAGATCCAGGCTGATAAGTACTTTTGGAGAAGGCCCTCTGGGTCAAACCCTACACAAAACAAGGTGCAGGGAACTAACACCTCTTTTGCACAAAGAATAGTTTCATTTGAAGCCATACAGTCATTTAAGAGGAAAAAAAGCCACCAAAATATGCCACCTTGGATTTGATATCAAGAAAACTGTATCACCTTGAGAACAGTGAAGCTGGGGAGCAGGTTACCCAGAAAGACTGTGCAGTCTCTGTCTTAGAAAGTTTTCAAGACCCAACTGGATAAAGCCTTATGCATTCCTATTTGATCACATAGTTGAACATGCTTTGAACAGGTAGTTGGACTGGGAGCTTCCTGAGACCTTCTATAGCCTATGTTATCCTGCATTTGTATGCATTAAATCCATTGCTTCTTACTAATTGGTTGGTGTTAATTCTTACAGGACTCTCAAATGTGCTTTGGATCAGGAAGCAGGAATGCAGCAGGGGACAAGTTTGGGGCCTGCTGTCCCTTTGAGAATTTATTTGACTCTGAAAATCATAATTTGAATATCGGCAACAGAGAATTTCTTAGAAATGGTGCTGTAATCTCTCCATGTAGTCCTTCTGCATGGACCACACTAACATGAAGGGCCCTACTGACCATTACTGGATGCCTTCTAACCACAGTCGGCCGTGGTTAAAAGGTTTCTGATTATTTCCCACAATATAAAGCAAATTTTGGATCATTTCTCTTGGTTCAGATAATATTTCACTCCATGTGAAATGCTTACTCAGCTGCTAAATAAAGTACTTTTCTGTGTGAGTAAACATAGCAGAATCTGACTCAGAGCAAATTATTTATTAAATACACTTAGACCTACTTTCTGTTCTCAAATCATTCCTTGAAACAAATGTGCAGCATTAAGCCAGAGCTATTACCTCTTTTCTGGTGACATTTGAGTTCAAGTTGTCTCCCCAGTTGGTTAATGATAAATGAACACCCCTGAAAGTTGGTGCTGCATGCAAGCCTCCTCATCAGTAGGAGTTGGGGTATTTCAAGGAAGGTTTGGCGTTCACCTGGTTCCTTACCAGTGCTATTATTACCACCTGCAGCTATTTGTAGTAGAGAGCAGATTATCTTTGTTTGCTAAAAAACAACCACGTGGGGAGAAGACTGCCACTTGCCAGGCTCTGCAAATGAAAACTGGGAACCCAGACAGTGGGTCAGAGAGGTGGGTTTTGAGGAGAATGTGCTTCCATTTTCTTCCACAATTCCTTGGTGAAAACACAGGATTCAAGAGTAGCCAGCACAATTCAGTATCACAAGTTCACTTGAGGACTCATTAAAAATATAATTCCTTGGTTTGTGAAACAAAGAGACTCCCCAGCAGCATAATGTTTAAATTTCTTTTGTCAAGGCCCTGATATCAAGTGTTTGATAGAAAAATACAAGAACTGTTGGAAATGCATTCCTGGGATTGTAATATGTAAGTGAAATATAAATAAGTAATTTATTGAAGATCACGCAGTACAGTTCCACCGTCCTAAATACAATATTTAAAATTTCATATTAATCTAATCTCTGTGCTCATACCTTATTATTTCTTAAATACTGACAATACAAAAAAAATCACCATCTATACCATGAAGTTTTTATGTGTGAATGACAGACACAGTGAAGGCAAATCACACTGGAAAAGCAGGGAAAAATTGTCATATTTATCTTTTAATATATTTTAATACCTCATTTCTTATTGATGTAATGGAACTAAACAACAAACTCTCTGCAAAGAAATTGTTCACCTCCTGACACTTTCATTACTTCCAATCATATAAAAGGAAAATAAAATAAAGCAGGTTTTTGTGTGCCCTTGGTATCAGGCAATGTTGCCATTATTTAAACAGAAGATGTATTGAAAGTCATAACTATGGGTCTTGTGAGATTACCTTGTACACCACAGCTCAGCAGCATATCCCCGTACAACCAGTGCTGTATTAAGCAATCCTATGAGCCACAGAAATTGTACTTCCTTCTTGCCTCACTGCAGAGGAATTAGATTACTACCAATGTTTCCATCTTACTCCAGGAATGGCTCCACTTTAGCTGTGAAGCCCTAAAGATATATAATTGAAATTTTTTTGTGGGAGCATCCTAGGTAAATAAATAATGGGCTCAAATCTTCACTTACACTTTCTTGAAGAACTGCAGAACAGCTCAGGATCATTGTCTATATATAATCAATGTCACATTGTCAGTGGCATCAGATGGCACTGTGGAGCTGTAGACTCACCTTTCTCTTTAAACAGAATAACCACAGACTGGCCCTAAAACATTATAATTCTGTGGGAAAATTGCAAAAACACTTTACCGCCCAGCACCTCTTATAGTTGGATATAGAGCTGAAGTCCTGGTTTTGGACAGGACCTGTTGAATACTTTGGGAATGGTGAAATTTAAATTGTAAGAACAGAGACGACTTTTTTCATCTATCCTGCCTTTTTGGACTGTTCCCAAAGGATGGGAACATGCTAAATGCAACATCAGAATTTTTCTTCTGGGAAAGCTTGGCCAGAAATATATGGGATCCTAGGTCAACTTGTGCACAACATAGTTTTTACATGTAACTAGTCATAAGGACTTGATGGCTAGCCAACATCCATTATGAGCTGCCTTGTACAGAGAACTGGAATTCACTGGTGGTGTTTTGCATTGCATGAGATTGCCTGCAGGTACTGTGGAGTCAACCTCAGGCCAAATTATAAGCATTGTTAGAGCTGTGTTTTTTCCGTAGTCTTGCAGTGCTCTTCTTTTTGTTTGTAAACCACATGAAGAAAATCTTCTTTGGCTTCCCATGATGCCAGATCACTTCATATCAAAATAGATTAATGCTAGCCAGAGCAGCACATGTTTATACTACAGTTTTCTCTGAGGCAATATCTTTCCTCTAATTACAACATAAGGACATCCCCACAATCAGAGCCGAGGGTTACGGTATGGTGACCATCCCTGTTAAGCCATCTGAGAGATGACTAATAACTCCAGTGAGATGAAAAGCAAGACACAATGCTCTGGGAGTTAATCTTAAAAGAATTTTTTTAAAAATCACTATTATCTTCCAGGCAGTTGGTGTTTTGGGTGTTTTGTAATAATGAGAAGATCCAGGGGTCAACAACCTCTGCCAAGCACTAAGACTGACTCACAAGATAGTTTTGTACTGGTATCTTTCCACAGTTTTCTGTGGAATTCTCGATATATGTCGATAGGATCATGCTAAAAATCTGGGAGAAGGAATCAGGTTGACTATTTCCAGTCTCCATAATAACTACAATAAGAACGTTATTTGTTGACTTAACATAGAATCTAAGGAAATAAATATCAATTTATACAATCAAACAGTTTTATATCTATTGCTTGTGTTCACTTTTGAGCAAGCTGGAAGCAAAATAAAGCAATTAAACTTCTAGAGACCATCATGATTTAAATGCCCTGGAATTTTAGCTCACAATTCCTATTTTCTTGGTAACCATTGTTATAAAAGAAACAATCCATGCTAGAATTTATTGCTGTAATTTATATTAGGCAAGGATTTGTGATCCTTGAAATTCCCTGCTGTCTGATTTACAATACTCTTTTTCACTGTATCGTCCTTAATTTTATGTAATCAACGTTTGAAAAGTTTCCTGTTATGGCTGCTGCCGTACCAAACTGAGGTTATTTATCTAGTCAGAATGTTTGCTCTTATCACAGTGCATTTTGTATATGCTAAGAGTCCCAATACTATATAACTACTTGTTTGCTTGCCTGCTCTTTTGATCAAGTCTCTGAGACATTATTGAGCTTTAGCAATCAATAGCATTTTGGGTGTCCACAACCACTTAGCGATTTGTGAATATTGAGTGTTGGTTTATATATCCCAGACGCAGAGCAGCCAGCATGTTTATCTAATTCTTTATTTGATTTCAAAGACAGCTGTTGAAAACGTTCCATATACACAATTATCTTCTTTCATTTGAGCATGGCAGTAACTATGCAAATATCTCAATTTGTGTGGTTTTAATAACTGAACTGTTCTTTTCCACATGTACTTCTTTTCAGCTTGTTCCAGATAGCATAGATTTCAAAGTGTTGTTCTCCTTGCTGTGGATTTCTCTTAAATTTAAGGTGCTTTTTTATGTTTTGCTATTTTGAATCCTCCTCGTTCTTCAAGCATAATGTGTATTACGTGATGTGAGGATAAACTGCTTCAATAAATCCCATTATTCTGAAGAACAATAAAAATAACAAGTTGGTGACACTGAAACAGTGATAAATAACATTTCTTATTTCCTTACGCTTTTAGAATCTCATTCTTACACTTTTGAATCAACTCTAACTCCCAGAGCTGTCAGACTAGGAGAGCACTACCTGTGTTGTTTTTGTCAAAGAAAATTATGTTATTGAACACTGTAATTTGTTAAATTCCAAATCTTGTTTAGACAATTAGTTCAGCCTGTGTTATCTCTGAACATGTAACTGAAAAAATAAATGAACGGTGCATACAAAACACACCCATGGCTCCCAAAACAAAGAGGACCTTATTCAGGGAGATGTTATTTGAAGATAAGAACAACCCTCTGGCATCATGCCTCTCCCCATAATGCCATGAAACCAATCTTCTGTGACAGCTTTGATGGTTGAGGGTCCCTGAGTTCCTGGAGGTAGGTAAGCTGGAGGACAATATTTTTTCTTGCAGGTTGACTGAAAACCCCAAAGACAACTTGTGGAATAAATACATTTTAAATGGTCCTCACAATGACTGCAGTCATCATGATTAAAGTTGTGAATCCACAATAAGCCTGATTTTGCCCATTTATACCTTCCTAGATGCTACAAACAAGAACACAGAGTAACAAAATCAGCAAGTTCAGCCTAAGGTCAAGACAAACTCTTTAACCCAAGGTTCAAAAGTCGATTTTCCTCTCACATTACAAGAAAAGGAAAGACAAAAAAAAAGTGAAAGATCAAGACAAAGAGAACAAGCAATCAATCCTCATTTCCTCCTGTAAGATATATGGAACTGGAAATATTGAACATAAATATTTAACATTAATATTTTCTTTGCCAAATAGACTCTAGTTGAACATGAAGTAAGGGAATCAGGAGATGGGATAGAAGAAGTCAGGACAAGATTTATAAGAACTTCTTTTACCTCAAAGAAGTCAACAGTGACTGACAGTAGGTGGCTTACTGCAAGTTGCATTTTCACAAGCCTATGCAGTGGACAGAAATAGAGAAAGTCAAAATATCATCCTTCTGCTATCCATAAAAGCACTGCCATCAACTTCATCAAAATGGGAGCCCATTGTGCTTTCCTCTGGCCAGCCTGGTTGGTTGCCTCACCATGAACCCGAGGCACCTTCTTTGCATCCTTTCTTCTGTCCAGTGCTGCGCCTTCCAGCTAAGATCCACCGGCTACTGCTGCTATCTGATTACTGCTCAGCCACCCTTCCATGGACTGATCAAGGCCCCAGGAGCACTCATAGGTTTTAGGCACACAGCCTTGCGTGGGTGCCCACACACACACCAGGGGCCCCATTTCAGTTCAGCCTGGGGCCATCACTGTCTGCCTGAGCCGTGCTGTAGGTGTGCCTGTCTCCAGGTCTGTCACAGCCATGCCCAGCCATGCAGTCTGCTGGACTGGGCTCTGATCCATGGACTGATTTCCCAGCTTGACCTCAGACCTGCCACCTAACTCCAGGACCTGTCTGGTGGTTGCCAGGCTGAGTAGGACCCTGGCTGCTACCACGAGACTGGATTTACATTTCTGGACTTGCCTCATCACCAAATGATGCCAAGTCTCCTGAACTCTCAGTTGACCCTCTTGCCAGCTCTAGACCCTGGAAATGGTGCAACAGAGTCCTGTCTGGCAAGTCCCTGCCCTGCTGCTGTGTGTTACCCACCTGATGAACCAACTACCTGTGACTCAGGGAGGTGGACCCATCCCATATTGTCTTAAGCATTCCTCTGTCCCAAAAGTTCACAGAAGGGTCCTCTGCAGCTCAGTGCACTCAGTGCACAGCTTTAAGTCTTTGGCACCAAGGAGAGAGAGACTGAAGAACAGGCTGGTGTTCATTCCAGAGGTCGCCTGCTCACACGGGTGCAGAGTCCCGAGTACTGAGATGTCCTTCAGCTTGTGGACCTAATGAAATCACAAAGAAAGGAGGATGGATACATTAAAATTGGGGATGGGGACATGGGGGATAAAACAAAAGGAAGTTCTTCTCAGAATTTTTTTACTCTTGTAGTCCATAAATCAGGTCTGGGACTTTTCTGTGATTTTTGTCTTATGGTATCACAAAAATATAGTAAGAGTAATTCACCTCCAACTACTGCACCTGCTTGTACAGTTTAAATTAAAACCAGAAACACTGCAAATCCCACTTCACAATGCCTTTCAGTGTTTGAGACTCTGAATTAAAGGCCTTCATTGTTTAGGAGGATTATTTCATTGCCTTCCCTGGCTTCAAAGAAATAAGAATCTTCACTCACTTTTCTATTGATCCCCGTTGATCAGATTAACTTTGTTTTGGATTCCTACAGAAACAAAAGACAAATAGAAATGTTTTGAACACGAAATGTGTACAGTTTTGTTCAGTTCACGATTCTACTACCTATTACAAAGATGATTATTGGTTAGACAAAGAAAGAATAAAGGAATTACTGTAAATTATGTTCACTAAATACCAACAGTTTAAGCAATTACAAAATTATGAAATATTTCCTAACAACATGTAATTACAGTTAATTCCACAATTAAAATTATATCTTTTATTTAGCAACACTTGTTCTTTCATAAATAATAATAATAATTAGGATTAAGAAAGGTCAGAGTATACTTCTATTTCAACACTACAAAATGCATTTCAAGCCATTCCTGTTCCCCTCATGCACTTTATATTCTGACTTTGGTCTTTGTTATTTTGTAATCTTGAAATGGGCCAAGAGGCTCTCCTGGGACAGCACAAGCCAAGAGAGCTGAATTGTGTTAGTCTGGCCATAGACAAAAGGTCTTCAGGTAGGAAGCACCCTTACTTGTGTGCTCAGAGGAATTATCCTCAGAAGTGTAATACACAATAATAACTAGAAGCTCTACTTTCTTACAGTGCTGTCCTGAGCATCTACATGCAATTCTACTTGTACATCCTCTGTAGCAGACCATTAAATCACCGTCTGGGTTGGAAGGTCAGCTACCAGCTGGACGATGACCATTTCTCAGGTCTTGCTCACTCCTTTCTCCCTCCTCTCCATTCTTTCCTGAAATGGCTTACTGATAAAGATGGCACAGTGCTTGTCAGATGTCTCTAGCTTTCTATCATAGTTTGTTCACCGTATCAGGCAGCATCTTATTAGTGATCATGGCTATATAAAAGCTGTACTATAAACCTATAAGAGAGAGAAGCATCAGTGTTGCTACACAGTGTATTCTGATGAGAGTTCAAAGCTATGAAATAACTGTATCTGTAATCAATACAACTCACACATTATAGCCACATACATTATTGTCACGTTTTGTAGACTGTCCTAGACAGTCCTTTAACACAAGCAAGGATGTTAACTCCACTTTTACATTGCTATGTGCTCAACTGCTACAAAATTGTAAAATAATTTCGGTTCGATAGGATCTCTGGAGGTCATCTAGTTCGGCTCTCCTCTCAACATGGGTTCAACTAAGTCAGATTTCTCTAGGTCTTGTCCAGTTCAGTTTTAAATATCTTCAAGGATGGTGAGTCCATAAACTGTCCTGGTTCTTATGGCTTCCTTTTGTTTTATTTCCCACCACCCCCCGCTTCTGCTCTTTTTTTCTTTTGCTGTCTAAATATAATTTCCCATTATCTTCTGCTTCTCATCCTGCCACTGGAAGAAGGGTGTTTCCATCTTGATTACATTTTACCAAAAAGTACATGAAGGCAGCAATAAGACCTGCCATTAGCCTGTTGTTCTTGGCTGAACAACCACTATTCATCCAGCATCTCCTCATCATGTGCTCTAGGCTTCTAATTATCATGGTAGCCTTTTTACACTGACTGCAGCATGTCAATACCTCTTTTGCACCAGGAAGCTCGAAAATGGGCAGAGTCCTTCATATGGAGTCTCACAAGTGCTAATTAAAGAAGAAACATGGAGTCATTTAGGCTGGAAAAGATGCTTAACATTATCAAGTCCAGCCATTAGCACTACCAAGTCCACCACTAAGCATGTCCCTGAGCACGACGTCCATACATCTTTAAAATACCTCCAGGGACATTGACTCAATCACCTCCCAGGGCCTCCTGTACCAATGCTTGACAATCTCTTCGGTGAAGAAATTTCTCCTAATATCCCATCTACACCTTTCCTGGCATAACCTGAGACCATTTCCTAGTCCTATCCCTTGTTGCCTGGGAGAAGAGACTGACACCCACCTCGCTAATAACTACTTCCTTCCTACTGGCTACACTCACACTATTACCTCTCCTTATGCAGTTGCTTCCCTTCACTGCAAATGTGCAAATGCTGATTGCTGCTGGCCCATGTCCCCTCTGCTTGTCCACCAGGGCCATCAGATCCTTTTTCAGAAAGATGCCTTTCAAACAGTTGATGCCAAGACTGGATGGAAGGGGGATGGCTTCCCAGACCAGGGCCAGGACTCTACATTCACCTGTACTGAATCTCATGAGATTCCTGCTGGACTTTATCCAGCCTATCAACATCCTTCTGTGCAGCAGCTTGCCCTCCAGGGAAAGAGCCGCTCCCACCTAATGTGGTATGATCTGAAAACCTGCTGAGATTATTCTCTGTTCTACCTTCTGATTAGTAAGAAACAGTATGGATTCCCACATGAACTGCTGAGGGACCTCACTAGAAACTGCTCCCCAGCAGGACTTTGTTCACTTCTCAGGTTCAGGTCCTGAACTAGAGAGCCATCCTCACCGTATCTTCATCTACCTCTCCATGTCCTTGGCTGCATACCCAATGTCCCATGAATTTGCCAAGCTGGCTGAAGTAATCATTTCGGTGGTGTTAAATGCTCTTTATTTTCTTTCTTACATGTATTACCTCATTTCTACTCCTGCCAAGTAAACCTAAACCGTAGTGAAAAAACAAAAACAGTGTTCAAAATTGTGTGTGTATGAATTAACACCCTTACTGTTGAGGAAACTGTGCAAGTTCTATGTGCATGGAAGCATGGAATCCAGTTAAACACCCATACACTAATACTCTTTCCTAACACTGTGAACAGTCAGAAGACAAACTGCGAAGTTACTGGATATCAGCTCTAGCTGAAGGTCAGATTGCCTTCATAGGCCACCATTTTTTCCATAAACACTCTCCTATTAACAAGCAACTGTTAGGAATGCAAAAGCAAACAAATCCAGAAATGTTTTTAACTTTTGCATACATACATGCTCTTCCAAGTGTAAGTTTTAGTGGAGTGAAAAGGATAATATCATTAGTCACACAATTGTAGTTACACGAGGAGTCACCTGAGTTCCTAATTGCTTGAACTTATCATTTTTAAGCAGAATAAGCACATAAGTGGAAAATGGATGATTTTTAAATTTATTAATTATTTCTTAGGCTTTAGGGTCTCAGATGGAGTAGGCATTACATAAACATGCAGAAATTCAACCCCTTCTCTGCAATCTTTATCAACTATGATGTACAGCTAAACATGAAGGATATAGAGATGCTGTTTTCAACAAAAACAACTGAAAGAGTGGTTTTAATATGGGATCAAACATGGAGCTGAGCCAGGAGAGATGGACAAATAGGAACATGGAATATGGAGACAAAAGAAAAATTGTGGCAATTAATGGGCAAAGATAAGAAAGCAAGATGAGAAGACCTAAAAAAGAATGATGAAAAATAAAATATATTGAATTCAGAAAGAAAGGGTGGTACCCTAAAGAAAGTAACTAGTAGGATCCAACTTTTATGTCAGCACATTGACATCATTAGCAGCTCTGTTGTTCAGTGGAGACAGGGGGGTCCAACAGCCTTCTCAACACAGAGTTGTTTCTTCCCCCAAGAAGGGCTATTCTGCTGTTTCTGTGTCCTACTGAATGAGAATAATTTGGGTGTTCTGTTCCCAGGACTTCAAGGGCTGTTCTTCAGTCACAAACAAAACCTCACAGCAAAAGCAAATAAGCAAAAAAAAAAAA
>VZTI01000468.1:9948-39090 GCA_013397865.1 Struthidea cinerea
GCATCGAGCCAGCCCTCCTGGAGCAGCCGCCGGCCCCGAGGCGGGGCGGAGCGGGGCGGGCCGGGGGCGGGCCGGGGCGGCTACGGGCCTTTAGGGCCGGCGGGAGGCGGCGCTGCCCGGTCCCCGCTGCCGGCGTCGCGCGGCCCTGCCCGCTATGGAGGTCGTGTGGGCCGTGGGGCAGGTGGGCGCCGTGTGGGTGGCGGTGGTGCTCGGGCTCATCGTGCTGCCCTCGGCGCTGGGCATCTCGCTGGGCATCTCCGAGGCCTATATGTGGGTGCTGGTGAAGACGCTGGAGGTAGGCGGGGGCTCCGGGGGGAGGAGGGGGTGTCCCCGGCGCCGTGTCCCCCGCGGGGCTGGGCCTCGCTCGCTTCCCCAGGGCCGAGGGGAGCTGGCGGGCCGGGCACGGCTCCCTCCGGCCGGGGGGCGTGCGGGGGTGGATATCCCCGAGAAGCGTCTGTGCGCTCCGGTCCCATCTGTCTTCTCCTGTAGAGGGGAGCGGCTGGGTCACGTCCTGCCTGGTATTGCCTGGCTGTAGCTTCGGGCTTAAAGCTCTTGGGCAAAACTGGAGATCTGTGTTAATTTTGTGGTTGTGTAGGCTCTGGACCCGTAGGGGAGCGGAATAAACCCTGTTACCTAAGGCTGTACCATGGCCTGGGCGAGGCTGTCGCTGCTCGGTGGCAGCTGTGCCCCGCCTGGGGGAAATGATGCCGGTCATGCTCTAGGAAGGTGTAAAGGTCTGGAGTCTGCGACGGGAAGTTCCAGGAGTGCTGATGCTCAGAGATGCGGACTCCCATCCAAGTTGAGCATGTCCAGCAGCTCAGTTGCCATCTGCCCCTAAATTCTCGGTGATAGCCAGTTTCTCGCTGAGGAACTGCTTTCTGCACGGGGCATATTTAATGTGCGTGTGAAAACCCTCCCTCTGAAGCTCATGGTAGTGGTGAGGAAGAGTGTTTTTAAATTGCTGCTGGACACGATCAGATTTAAACATTTACTACGCTTTTTCCAAGGAGGAGGGGCACCCAAACCAAGGAAACAGCTGTAAGGAGGAAAAGTGAAATGACTCACAGCACAGTCAGTGGCCAGGCAATGTACATCAGTGTGTGACTGTGGAAAGTAGATTTTGTCTAATTTCGTTTTGTTCTTCGAGGTTTTCAGGCAAGCCTTGTTCATGTACTTCAGTGTCTGGCTAAAAAAATCCCGCCTATTAAGTCAGCATCTGTTAAATGCATCTTAAGTCAAAATGTTTTAAGGCTTTTGGGTGAGAATGAATCTGCTCGAAGTACTTTTTGAGGCTGTGAATGATATCAGGATAACTGTTAAGGGGAGAAGATGCAGCTGTTAGTGGAAAAAAGATTTTGAATAGCAGAAGCTGAGGAGGTAAAGATCACCCTGGCCTGAGGGAGCAATCCAGATGGCCTAGTGAGATAGTCTTGTTTGGATGACTTGCCTTCACCTGTGAATAACCACAATTTGCATTCTTTATTCCTAGATCATTAATCATTATTTTTTAGTGTCGTCAAATGTTGCAACAAGAGGTGACTCAAAATATTTTGGGCAAGATTATGGAGAAGTATCTGATGGCATATCGACGATGGTTAATTGTGAGAGCTCTCCTGTTGCCTAAGGGAGGAAATAATGACTTATCTTGAGAGTTGCCATTACTTTTGCATGCAATACTTTCTGGAATTGCATGCTGCTCAATATATTAAAAATTATATTAATACAGAATTATACTGGACATAGATATGATATAAAATTTTGTAAATAGACGAAAAGGCAATGAAAAATTGGAGAGTGTTGCGAGGAGAAGAGTCAGCTAAGTTGGACTTGCTGTGGGAGAGTGAAGAATCCACCCAGGTATTCTGCTTATCTCAATTTGGCCTTGCTTTGCCTGTGAATTCTTTGTCCTCAGAATATTTGCATGGGGATAATCCCTGAAAGGAAGTAGTTTGTTGTGGGATGTCTCCTCTTCCTTGGCTCAGGTCTGTCTTGGTTAGAAGCCTGACAGAAGCTGATTGTCTGCCAGCCAGGTCCAAGCAGCACCTGCAAGAGCACCTGGAGATAAGTGATGTTGCCAAAATCATGTTAACAGTGAAATGTGCTGCTAGCTGGCTGTCTGAGATTTCCTGGGATGTTGAACTGATTGTGCATGTTTTCTCCTGAGACGAGTTTTCTGGCTCTGTGAAGTCACAGGATGCTGCAGTCTCTGATGGCTGAGACCTTTTTCAGCAGAGTGTTAACTCAATAGCTTCCCTAAGCTTCCTCTTCCGCTCCTAGCCCTGGATCTCCCCAGGCCTTTTCCCCTGTTTCCCAGGAGGAGGGTGGGCTCTTGGACCTGCAGAGTGTTCAGTCAGGATGCTGCTGCTTTTGTTGCATCTTTAATGGGCCAGATTACAGGAACTGTCTGCAAAGTGGTGGCTGTTAGTGCATCCTAGCTGATATCGAGTTGCTCCCTGGCTTTGCCTGTTTGTATCCCACACACTGGTGCAGTGGAAGGACACAGTGACGGTGGTTTGTTTCCTACATGGCCTGTGTTGTCAGGTAACAACGTGCGCTTTATTAAAGTTAATCTGTTTTGAGGGTCCAAGTCTGTCCATGGTTCAGGGACAGTTCTACAGTTTGCTGTGATGCCTCTTCAGATCACGTCAGATAAAACAAGACATCCAAGCATGGGTCTGTGGTCCTCAGTTGTTCTATAGGCTGTGGGATGGAGCAAGTTGAAGATGGCAGAGGGCTTGTGCTTATATTTTTTCCTGCCAATTAAAAAAAAAAATTCTGCTTGTTTCAGGAGGCCAGAAGGTTGTTCCCAGTGCTGCAAGCATGATCCGAGACAAGGGAGGGCAAAGCTCCTTTTAGGAACAAAGTGTTTTTGTGCTTTGACCATCTGACATTTCTGACAAGGGACATCAGTTGGTGCACAATAGCTTTTTCTCTCTGCTGAGCTGCCTCAGCAAACACATGCTGCTAAGCAAAAGGCAGCATGTACAGATGAGGATGTGCTTCTGTTGGGTTGCATTTGACCCTTAAGTGCTGCACTAGGGATTACCAGCTTTGTATGGAGTGTATGGATGTTGCTGTGACGTACCGAGAATGGCAAGTAACGACACAATCAAAGTTCAGGAAGAAAGTAGTTATTTAATTAATTATGATTTGTTTTATATCACTTGGTTCCCAAAGATGACAGGTCATTGGATCTTGGACCAGCCACCCCCTGTCCTGTTGGCTAAAGCTCACAACACTTACTTCAAGATATTATTTCGCTGTGTACCATAACTCTGAAAAATAAATCCCAGGTGCACAGAAAAAGACTCAGTTTACAAAAAACCCGTAGCAGTGTTTATCATAGCTTTCATGAGAACCACAGAGCTCTCACAGAATGCTGCAGAAAGCTGAAAATTTTCTCTACCAAAGCTTTTCAGCATCTACATATGGATATATTTTTTCCTATGTGATTGTGGTTTTTTCCATGCGATAAGGGGAAAACCTTATTGCACGGAAACCTAGAAAGCTTTGCTAAAGAAGTACAGCAGGCAGACCACTCGCTACTAGAAAGCCTGCTTCCCCCATCATGTGGGTATTTCTGAAAGTACATTATCTTGCTTCTGAATTACCTTACCAAACTCAGCAAACTTTTAGGAGATTGCTCATTTCTGCCTGTGGCTTTCCTTTCAATGTTAATACAAGGTTTTCTGGCACTTTGTTAGTATGGTTTTTTAAAATGTGGGAGTGCTGCTGCAAAAACATCTCCAGCAGCTGTTTGCCCCTACGAGGAGCTAGTCTGGACTAGTCACCCACCATCCTGACGCTTGCGAAATCACTTGCCACAGAAATATTCCCTACTGCTGAAATGCTGGGGACTGTTTTTTGCAGTCATCACATCTTGCTGCATTTCTCCCTGTTTGTTTTTCAACCTCAACAGATAGCTTCCAATTTTAAATTTAGTGCATCTTTACCTCTTGCTCTCATTTTTGCTCTGTCTTAATCCATTGCCTCTTATGAACTCTTAATTGATTTATGACTGTTGAGGCCCCTGCAAACATGCCATTGGAGCTGTCTTGCCAAGCACTGGAGAATCCAGCCTTTCAGAAAGTCCTTTGTCTTTCATTGAGGCCCATAGAGCAGCCACTGTCACAGAGGATCAGTTTCTCTATTTCCATCAGACTGTAGAAGATCTGGAGGACTGGTTTGGACTGGGTGTCTATATATTTGGCTGTAGCAATGAACCCCCAGAATGATGATCTCTGCTTGATGGATTGCAGCTCACCTTGTTAAATACTTAGGGGTTTTTTTTTTCCAGTCTGCTGGCGGTTTTTTTTTTGGGGTGTGCCTTGCTGCCTGAGACAGTAGAGTTGTCAGCAACACTTTGTAGACTGCCCTGCTCGCCCTTTCTAATGGGAAGTATTTCTTGTGTTTTTTAAACTGTGTAGTGCATAATTCTTGTGAAATACTAAGAAACAAGAAAGCCTGAGGGAAGTGAGGTCTTTAGGTCACATTTGTGTCAGGAAACAAACAACCTGGCTATTAACTAACGTCACATTATTGTCTATTTCTGGACTAGTGGTTTGTTGATGACTCCAACCACTTTGAATGCACTCCTCTCCCCAGTCTCTCGAGGCTCTTTGTGGGGGCTTGCAGTGAGCAGAGAGGGCGCTTCTTGTGTGGTTGGTTTTGCTGGCTGTAATGCCCAGCAGATGCTGCACTTGTAGGCGTTTTCCATATCCTGTAAACAGTCCATTGGGGTTTAACAGCAGCCCCTGGCAACAGAAGCAATTTCTGATACCTTATTGTGCTGCCTGCTGGGAATGTACTTTTGCTAGACAAGATTGTAATATTATTCTGTAGCTGGAAGTTAAGACCAAGTTGCTTGTGTTGCAGATGACCTCGGCAATATGAATGGACCTAGATGTGAGGAAAAAAGGACCTCTCAGTGCCTCTGGTCAAACTGGAGATCGTGGCTGTGCAGGGCAGGTGGAATGGACTGTTACTCTTGTCCTAGGTATGCCAGGCTGCAGCTTCTTCCCATGAGTCACCGTCAGGATTGTGTGTGGTGCGGGTATGAGGGTGGGGAAGGGAAAAGGAGAAGACGTAAGCTGATAAATAGATGAATCACTGTGGGCTTTGACTGCTGCTTGTGTAACTCACTGGCCTCAGCAGCAAGCTTTGCTGACTAATGTCATTGCACAGAGTCAATGAAGGCCTCTGTCTGTGTAATTGGTGTCCTTCAAAGGCTGTTGGGCAGAGGAGAATCCGACAGCTCTGAAAGCTGCCAGCTCAGAAGGTAATGAGAAGCATGTCTTGGAGACATGCCTGGTGTCAATGATGCACCCTTGTTTACAGGGCTCAGACTGAATTTTGGAGTAGTATTTTAGAAAATTTTGTGCAGAAGCTTGAAGTAAATCCCTAGCCTGTATTAAGGTAGACCCCAGTCTTCTGAAGCCCTTTATGTATGTTTACCACAGATTTAAAAATCAAGAGTCCTTGCACATCAGTAAGTTTGGCAGAGCTGGGGGTTGCCCTCTGCTGTGGTTGCATCAGTAATTAATGCACCATATTCCAGATCAACAGCTCTTGTCTGAAACTGCTCTCAATCTTACAACATATGAGTGCTGTTAATAGGCAAATGCTGTTAAAAAAATAACAGCAGCTGTATTCAGAGCTTGCCTTGAGGTAAGAGTTTGTGAAGCTGCTGTAAAAGAAGCTGCTTGGCATTCCTTTTGCTGATGCCATTGGTGTTATCCTGAAAAGCTGGACTCTTTATTGCTCTTTGGATACCTGTCCACCAGGAAGGACTTGCTATGCAATTCCTGTGTGCAGAAGAATTTGGGAAGGTCCTTGGAGGCAGTGCCAAGGGTGTCCCATCACAATGAGAAGTGCGTGGGAGGTGAGAGAGGACCTTTTGCCCTCACTCGGAAATGACTGCTCCTCTTGGTGGTGGTGGGGGTGTTCTTGCCTCACACAAAACAACCCAATAACTGGCATGCAGATTTTGCTGTGTTAAACAAGGTGGCATTGTTAAACAATCTTTCTGTTGTTATTGAGGTTTGGAGAGAGTCCAAGGAGGAGTGCTCACCTAAACTAGCACATAAACTTTTGGCTCTGATCCAGCGGTGCCTTTAGAAGAGGAGCACCAGTGGTCTGGCTCCATATGACTGCAGATATCAGTCATCTCTTCCTTCTGAAAAATCGTCAAGCATTGTGAAGTCAGAGGTGATGTAAAGGTGGTAAATGAGGTGAAAGGCTAAACCCCATTTCTTAGGGGAACAGGGCAACACTCTGAAGTGTTACTAATGACTTGATTTCTGATCCCAGCAAAGAATGTCTGGACGTGATTTCATGAAACAACGTTAGGCTTGGCTTTGGAGATAGTCAGACCTCAGAGGCGAAAATCACACATTATTTACAAGAGGTATCAAAAGCCCTTCCTAACTCCAGATAAGATAGTTACCAAATAGGCAACTATCTCTGTCAGGTATTGCACAGGTCCTCTCTGTGTGGCAGTTGCTTAGTGATGCATAAGTGAAATTGTTCTTTTGGCCATTTTGGATTTTTTTTTTAAGGTGCTGATAAATTTAGAGGCCTTTTCTAGGAGGAGAAAGAGGGAGAACTTTTCAGGGGAAAGTTGATGTTTTTCTTGCCTAGTAAAGTGTGGTATCTTCAGATCCTGTGTTGTGTGATTAAAGCATCCGAGCTACTTTCTTGTCAGCAGTTAGGATACTAAAGTTTCAAAATCAGACTTGTGGTGATGTTTGTAGTTCTGGGATCATGCTGTTTTCTAACCGTACATTTTCAGTCCAGTGGGTAGCCCCACTGCAGAACTATTTTTAATCTGTTCGGGAGCCTGGTGTTTTATACTTATTCCCTAAAGCTGCTTCAAGAATCCCTCCTGAAAACATAGGTCTGCACCAAGGTTCTTGGGACTGCCAGCTCAGCACCAGCTGGGACAAGCCACTTAGATTTGTGTCAGTGTTACTGACAGATCCAAAAGACTTGCCAGTCTGCTTTTTGCTCTTTTCCTGAGTAGAATGGAGGTTATGGCTTATAATTGTTTCATGCTTTGATCTCTGATACACAAACACATTACATTCCCCTCTGTGGGATGGATCAACTCACATTGTGATAGCTCTTTGTAGCATAAAGTTGTCGTTCAGGACAACTGAAACAGCTATGGATAGCACATATCCCTGGCTAGCAGGAAGGAAGGGCAATTACTCACCTTACTGCGGGTGGTGTCTCTTTTGTTTCCCAGCCTGGATATAAACAGGCTTTTCACTTGATCAAAATTGAGATTCTGGCTTTGATGGTAGTGCCTTTAATTCAGGTGCCTGAATATATGTGAAAGAATTAGATGTTAAGTAAAAATTTCTCATTTCTTGCTACTTGGTTGCTGGAACATGCATAGTTTTGGAAATATGATGGATTGAGGTAAGAAGAAAGCTGACATAGAGAACTTAAGAAATGTTTGCTGTGGCATCTGGTAGATGTGGGTCCTTAGGAGTGCCCAAATGCTCCTGACCAAGAGGGAGAGCTGGTCTCATCATTGCCTATTTTATTAAGTGTGCTTTAATCCCCTGAGAGACCTGGCACGGAATGTAAAACTGTCTCAGCCATTGACTTGTGACAAGTCAGCTGTGCCCTGGAATGCTCTGTGCAACCTTTGTACACGATGCCACACTGGTGTCAGGCTCGTGGCAGTGCTCCCATCCCCTGGGAAGGCACGGGTAGAGGGCAAAGGGAACTGTCCTCTCCAGCCTTTTTCTTTGCCACTGTTCCCCCATCCCCCAGGTGGGCTGCTGCACCTTTCTGGAGTTAGATGGACCTGAGGAGCAAAGGTCAGACCACTTAGGAAGAAGGAATTTGCTTTTCTGAATAGGGTTGATAAATGTGTCTGAGCAGCAGAAACTGACTTGAGTTACATGACCCTGCAGTTTCTCTGCTTTGGGAAGATTCCACTGCCTCCTTTGCGTACCAAAATGTCAGACGATACTGCAGTACAGGAGGGTGTTGCAAGCTTTTGGGCATTACAAAGGCATGTCTCAATAACCTATGTCCTCATGGTTTGTGCTGAGGATCAGGCCTTGACACAGTCTGGCACGAACCCATAACTGCAGGATTTCTGTAGCAAGAGCTTTCTGAAGGGAGTGTTGCATGCTCTTTCTGAGCACCAAACAAAGTGTTCTTCCAGGTTTTGATTACCCCTTTGAGAGGATTTGAAAGAAGAAAACTTATTTTTTTCTGCTAGTGTGTATGGCTGAGACCATTAGCCAAATATGTTCTTGTTCTTCTGTGTGCTAAATGACTTAGCTGTTTGTGGAGATTTTAATTCGTTGAATGCAGTGGTTCAAGTCTGGTCAGAAATGATTGTGTAAATGTATTTGCTGGTCCCTCTGCACCCCCAAATCCATTCATAGACAAAATGTAATGTCTATGAACAGCATGACAGTGCTGTGAATGGGTTCTTCCTTGAACAGTGTTTTGGTTTGGTATTTCCCAGAACTTTCATGGTCCCAGTACTGCTAAGAATGATGTGTTGCCAGAAAATTACTGAAAGTACTTGAGTACTACAGAAAGTACGGAGTTATTTCTACAGTTAAAATTAATTCCTGGAAGAGCAATTGCATTAGCAGCAGCAGAACTGAGAAAATGAGTGACTGTATTGGCAGGGTAGGTTGTGATTCAGCAAAACCTGATACAGTAAGCAGTACTGGCTCATACTGGGAAGTTATTTGGTGGAGATAATGCTATGACTCAGGATGCTGACCTTTCAAAAGGGAACTGCATCGCCATATGTCCCACAGCTTGTTTGGAGGGGAAAGGTGGAAAATTGGTTTAACATGGGGCTGGGTCCTTCCTGTGCAGACCAAGCATCATCTGTATGCTCTTAAAAAAATTTGCCTTTGATACTGATTAAGCTATTATGATTTGAACAGGATAATATCCTGATCTCTTGATATGAGCTCATTTCTACCAGGTCACCTGTCTGTCTTGAAAATGCCCATTATAACAGTGTTCCTAGAAATAGAAAGGAGTCTTGTGGAGGAGGAATTGATGTGGATAATGGGTAACCACCGAGTCAGCCTTCACTGACTGAGCTTTCCATCCCTTAACAAAGCTGTCATGTAGGTGAAGGAAGGATTCAGGCCAGAAGGGCTACTCTGGCATCACAGGCTTTGGGGTGGAAAAAGGATTATAATTGTTAACCCAGTAAAAATGAAGCCCGAGATAGAGGGCTATATAAAAGCTCCCTGGAACTGAGTCAGATGGAGGTCAAGAAAGCCTTCTGCCCTGAGAACAGGTTAAACTGGCTCCAGCCTCATCAGGGCTGGAAATGAGAGGAAGTCTCCTGACTCTGATGTGGTTCTGCCAGCGGCTTTTGCAGGAACCAGGGCAGCTGGGAAGCTTTGACACTCATTGGAGAGCAGAGCTTACTTTATTCCCTATTTCAATCTCATTCTCTCAGACCACCCACTGGAAAAGAGCAGATTAGCCCCCGTGAGCTGGCAGCCCTTCCCAAGGGCAGGGGAAGGGGCTCTCTGTAGCTCACCCTAAAGCTGGTGATTTGGCCTGTTTTTCTGCTGCTCAGAGCCTCAAAGTGAGAGCTGAGAGAGTTGGGGTTGTTCAGCCTGGAGAAGAGAAGGCAACTGAAACATGTTGCCCAGAGAAGCTGTGGGCTCTCCATCCCTGGAGCTGTTCAAGACTGGGCTGGATGGGGCTCTGAGCAACCTGATCTGGTTGAAGGTGTTCCTGTCCATGGCAGGGGGTTGGGACTAGGTGACCTCCCAAGATCCCTTCCAACCCAAACCATTCTGTGAAGGTGCCAAGAAATGAGCAGTTGCACAGTCAAGGGCAATGTCAGGTTTGTTCAGCTTGGCAAATTTTTGGGTGCAATCCTTTTTGGATTGAGTGTGAATTTAATTGAAACTTCCCATGACTGCAAATGCTGGTTTTGGATTTTAGTGAAATCAGTTATGTGCAAGCTTCAGTTTCACTTAACCCAGTTAGGAGTTTTGTGGTTTTTTTGCTTCAGTATGATGAAGCTACTCTGAAAGAAGATGGGCTGGGTTGTGATGTGTGTCAGCTTTGTGAACACGTGCTGTATATCCTGTATCTAGCTCAGCTCCTGGGGCTTTCCATGCAGCCTGGACTCAGTGGCTGCTGTGCCAGTAGCAAGGCTGACAGAGGCCGTTCAGGCTCTGGTGGCTGTGTGTCTGAACTGGAACTGAAGCAGCTGTGGAGCGCTGAGTTGGCTCTCTGAAGACTGAAAGCAGAGTTGGGAAGTACTGACTAGCACTGAGTGTTGTTTTGGTTTGGTTTTTTTAATTATTATGAGTTACTCTGAGTTTTTTCTTAAGAACTATGTATGGGTTTGGGTTTGTGGACACATCTGAGGAAGGTGAGTGATGATTACCTGGCAAAGATATTCTTTGAAAATCACAACATGTCTTTGATGAGCTGTTGGTTTTTTTGGTGACTTTTTTCCTTAAGTGAACAATGCATTTGTGAAATTAATGTTTTCTTTCTGTTCCACAGTGGGCCACTATCCGGTTACAAAAAGGTGTCAAAAAGCTGCAGCCGCAGATGCCACAGACTCCTGCTGTTAATGGTGAGAGCTTGGGATAAAGTCACATTGATAAGACTAAGGTTCTAACGTTGGAGTACTGAGGCCTTCTCAAATGAAGCAGTTAGATGTGTGCATGAGAGAACTGGAAAAGAAGTGGGGTGTTACACGCTCACTGAAAGTCATGGTTTATCCTCAGGCAGCTGCTCACTCACTGCCCCAGCGGAATCGGGGAGAGAATCACAAAGGGTAAAAGCCTGAAAACCCGTGGGCTGAGATAAAGACAGTTTAACAGGGAAAGCAAAAGCCACACACACAAGCAAAGTGAAACAAGGAATTAGTTCACCGTTTCCTATGGGCAGGCAGGTGTTCAGCCATCTCCAGGAGAGCAGGGCCCCATCATGGGTAACATGATGACTTATTTTAACATGTCATCATTCCAAATGTCCTGCTTTCCTCCTTCTTCCTCTCACTTTATATCCTGAGCATGATGCCATATGGTCTGGAAGATCCCTTTGGTCACTTTGGGTTACTTGTCTGGGCTATGTCTCCTCCCACCCTCCCAAGCACCCCCAAGTTCCTCACCAGCCTGGCTGTACATGAAAAACAGGAAAGTCCCTGGCTCTGTAAATCCTACTCAGCAATAACAAAAACATGTCTCTATTATCAACCCTGTGTTCAGCACAAATCCAAAACATAGCCCAATACCAGCCACTGTGAATAAAATTAACTCTATCCCAGCGAAAATCAGCACACGTATGTATCTAATTGTTCAGCAATATTACTGGCTAGCAAACAGTTCCTGCAGAATAAAATGCTGCTTCCACTGGCTTATACTGAGTAGTTGAAAAATCAGGGCATGAGGAAATGAAGGGTATGAAACAACATGAAGTTTAACAAAACAAAGTAGAGCTGAAGATGGAAACTGTTCTCAGCTGATGGAAATTTTCAATTTTAAATATGAAGTTGATTTTCATCTTGAAATTTGTCTTTGCTGCTTGCAGGGTTGCTGGCCAGCTATCTCCATGCTAACAGCATTAGAGTGCACTTAAATATTCTCTGAAGAGATTTGAGTGTTTGTTGGACAGCACTTTTCTTTCCCAAGCTCAGTGCTTTTTCTGTGGTCGGACTGCAAGTTGAAAGTGTGTGGTGGGCTCCTTGTCTTTTTTTCAGTCTGCTGCTATTGACCTTTTACCCTTTGGAGTTAATATCAGTGTTTGCCAAAGTTCTTGCACTCACTATCTGTAGAAAGACAGCTGAAAAGTTGCTTCATATTTCTTCCTTTAGCCCAGTTTTGAAATTAGTTCTTTTACTATATCTTAACCCATCCTGTGTGTGAGTTGTGGTAGGCTGTAGTAGGTCAGGGTTGGCTTTAAGACTTTGGAGCCATGAGAGAAGTCTGAGTTTTCCCAGGAAACAGGAGAAGGCTGAACAAGACGTTGTAGCCAGCGCTTGGTTTCCTTCTGGTTCCTGAATACTTCAGTATTGCTATTCAATTGCTCTGTTTTGACAGCATTTGGCAGCAGTGTGAGCATTTTCTGTGCGCTCCCTCCTTAGGCAGCACAGCTGGAAGCAGGCCCAGCTTGCCAGTCAGCAGACAAGTCAGTTGTTACCTGAGCCTATGGATTAGCTCATGTGAATATGATCCAGTGATGGGGACTGAATTGCCGAACTGGGTGTGTGTGTTTCAGCTCCAAAGGGATATCCTTATCAATACTGCGAGCAGCGGGATCTCACTGTCTGCAGGCCAGGCATGGAACTGGCTTCCATGGCAGCAGATGCAACTGTCAGCACCTGTGGTAATAACCGGTACTGCACAGCAGCTTTGAAAACAGGTTACAACTTGTCTTGGTTAATTGCTGACTTTCAAGTGGCTGAGAAAAAGTACATCCTATATCACTCACCAGTGTCCTAAAAGTTGTGAAGTTTTTTGGGAGGAAAGGGGGAAAGGCAAGGTTAGCGGTCCTTTCAGACAACGTCGCTGCCGTGTTGTCTGCTTCCCAGGTTGTCAGTGATGCAGGAAGGATATCCTTTTTCTTCCTGTAAGGCTGACCGTGCCCCATCACATCATGGGCCAGTGAGAGTGCAGGAGACCCTACTGTGCTGCTGTAGCTGCACAGTAGGAGCTGTCGTCCTCCTGGGCATCTGATCATTCTTACACAGTTATTTCTTCTCTAGTAAAGAGACATCAAGGGAGAGAGGTCCTAGGTAGTAGATTGTTCTATGAGCTATCTTTGGGAAAAAAAAAAAAAAGCTACAAGTAGCCATTTCCCCTGTGTGCAGCTGCAGGGTGTGTAGTGTTAATATGTGCTGTGGTTCAGAACCTGCACTGAATTGAGTGTACTCCATTGCCTGGAGGAGCATTAGAGATAGTAAAATGGCCTGAGGTAATTCATATAGATGACTGCATGCAGGCTATGTTCAAGCAGTCTTATGGGTGGGGATACACAATCACTATGGTAGCCTGAAGCCCTTTTTAATGTCCTTTGTATATCTGAAATAAGTTAAAACCTTTCCCCACTGGAGGTGGCTCATTCTGCAGGAAGCTGGAGTCTTAACTGTTCCTTACTTGAGAAAGTATGGGGAGACATGAGGTCCGCAGTGCCAAGCTGTGCTCCATATCTTGCTCTTGGGAATTTTTTAAGCATAGGAGTAACTGAGTTGTGATTAAGAGTTCCTGGGTGTGGAAGAAAGTACTTGAGGGCCAGAGCAGGTGTAGGTCTGTCTAACAGTGCATTATATAAGTTGGCGTCCCCTGAGGTGACAGAGCATGAGCAGACAGAGAGGCCCAATTGCATTACACAATATTTACTGAGGGAGGAGAAACTCCTGCTGATAATGAATTACGGAGTAGTTGATTTAAAACAGGGTAAAGGTAAATGTTTGTGTGTGTACACCTGTGCGTAAGTGCTGAAAGGACGTGTGTATCACCTCTTGGGTCTTTCCTGACCACCCAGCCATCACTAGGAGGTGGGTCAGGATAGGAGGGAGCAGATGTATGTGCAAGGGCAAGTTTTCCTGTTCCCTGGCAGAGCAAAAATGGTCCTTCCCAAACACTTTGAAATTTTGTTCCTCAGTAAAAGAAAAAAGACAAAAGACAAGTGGGCACGATTGAGGAGACACCACCTTTCATTGGAGTACCAAATCCAGTGTGCTTTACATCTCTTGGCAGAAAGGGCAGCCAGTGCCCCTGTGTTGGTGCTGTGATAAGGAATAGTTTCAAGGGAAATGTTGGCTGGTGTGGTTATGTGGGGAATTATGTGGTACTGTTGCTTCAAGGCCCTTCTCTGTTAGAGGGCAGTGTGTGCTGGACCCAGCAGTAGCTCTTGGCTGAGCAGGTACTTGGAGGGTAGGTGTCTATCTCACTGCAGCTGAATAACCAGCTCTCAGCTCTGTGTGGTTGCTGACTGTGTTGCTTCAAGGTGGTGGGTTTAAAAAAGACAACAATACTAATAAGAGTTTTGAAAATTACATCCACTGAAAGAAAAGCTTATGTAAATAATATTAGTAGTATCTACTTACAACGTAAGTAGATACTACTAAGGAGCTAATTACTAGATGCTACTAAGTAGATACTACTAAGTAGATATACTGACTGTGTAAGTAGATAGTGTTAAATTTGAGCCTGGTATAATTAGTTGACTGGAGTACGTGAGCTTGAAGGCTTGGGGCTTGCGCTGCAACACTGAGAAAAACCATGGCTATGGCTTTTTTTTTTTTGGGTTGAGAGTAATGCTTGCTGTACTCCTGCGTAGTGCTGTCTTTGGCAAGCTCATCTCTGCCCATGGCCAAGGGATTAAAGGCCGTTAAATGTGACTTGTGATTACAAGAAGGCTGAGTACATCACCAGAGCAGCGTGTGTTTAACTCTCTTCGTAATACCTTCATGTGCTGCTGAGATCTTGGCTCAGAGTAGCTGTCCCAAGGCTGCAGGGCAGCTGGTGCATGCGGTGTCACGTGACAAGGACAGCACAGGCTGATGAGGCAAGACATTACAGGCCTGCTATCTCAGCTTGCTAGCAGTGTGATAAACTCTGAACCCTGGGCTGGGTTCACCTGAGAAGCTGGAGCCAGATGGGCCAGCTGCTTGGCTGGTGCTGAATAAGGGGGAAGGATAAGGGCTGGATAAGGAGGAAACATTCCCAGCTCTGGGAACTGGAGAGAAGGGTGGTATCTTGGTTTTGCTTTGTTCTTCTTTAATTTTTTGTTTTTCGTGAGTCCATTTTACTCAGAGCTTGAATTAGAAAGCGGGACATGTGAAGTTTTCTTCGGACTTATGTTTATTATTTCTTATCTATAACACAGCTGCACAGAGACTGCTTTCTAAGTTAACAAGGTGGAAAAATGGCAAAAATGGCAAAGATGGCCCCTGAGTGCTACTTTCAAGGTCTTTTATACTCTAATCTACCCAATTACAGATTACCAAGTAATATGTTTTTATTTAAAATTCAATGAGTATCTATACATGACCCGCAGTGCGGATTTCTTGAACCAATACCAGAAAACTCAGGTTGGTGAAGAAGAAAAAAGTAGTACAAATCCACACCCAAAATTCTCCATCTTGTTACATATACATATTACTATATTCCATAAACCTAAATTCTATATCTCTACATATTCCACCCAGTGTTACAACTTTAATTACACAGCAACAATCTCAGTACTGTCACACAATCTGGGAAATTTTTCCCAAGGCCTAAGATCAAATGGAGTGTGCTTTTGAGGATCATTGCTTGTCAGAGTAGAAGAATGAAATTCTCAGAATTCAGGGTTCCAGCAGTGGTACTTGTGTGATGGGTGCTGGAGCCTTCCCCTGGTTTCTTGCCTACAACCTGTCTCCAGCAGCACAGAACAGACAGGTTGGACTGACTGGCCTACAGTCCTGGATGTTTCACAGTTTGGAGATTTTCTGACTGCGAGAAAAATGGAATCAAAAGCTAGAGCTCTGATTTGGATTGAATGTATGACATAAGTGTAGTCCATTTTGGTAAATGCTTGATGTGATGCATGCTTGTATAATTTAGATCCTGAAGGGCATGTGGCTTTTTGGGTGTACTATATTAATGGTTTATGCTTGTAGGCTTGTGATAGGATGATGTAGTGAGGTGGCCCGCTGGTACAATTGGAAGTCATGGCTGTCAGGTTCAAAGCTGAAGGTGCCAATAGGTTTTATTGCAGTGTTGTTCTTCTTCAGTACTTACCTCAGTGATTTATGGGACTTGTATCTTGGAGCTTCCTGTGTTATCCCATATGTATGCTACAGTGCGATGTGAAGATTTTCCATATCACTTGTAATTTAAATGTTACAATTATTGGCACAGGAAATTTATTGAGAGATTTTCTTCTGGCAAGACTTCATTGGGAGGCAGATTTCCTACAAAAACACATCCTACAACATGGAAAGTTCCTAGTAGCTTGAAGAAGTTGGGTGCTATGTCCTTTCCCATTTTTATGTCGGCGTGCAAGCACAGAGATTATGCGAGTTATCAGAGGGTGTCTGGCAGAGTGGCAGCCTGAACTTGGACCTCTGTAATCCAAGTTGAGTGTCCCAGGGGATGGTTGTTCTAGGTAACTGTTACTCCAGATTTCTCCAGTCATCAGTTTCTGGAGCCAGACTTGCTTACCAGCAAGGAGCTACTTGATCTTTGTTTAGCTTACGCAATTTGTCCTTGCCTTTGAAAGCTCTAATGAGAAATTGGTGCTTAACAGACCATAAGCTTAAAAAATGAAAGGGGTGGGGGAATACTTGCTGTTTGCACTGCAGTTCTGAACTCTCCAGGTTACTCTCCAGGCGTGATGTAGTCAGAGTTCAACTAAAACAGTTGTTAGTGCTGAACTAAATCAAGGCTCCTCTAGGCACAACTTTCTTTGACGTGGTGTTTTGGAGGGTTTTTCTTTGATTTTAAGTAAAATAAAAAGTAGTGTGGTGTGCCTGTACTTAACAGAAAATTTTTGTGCTGTGAAGGCAGGGAGGTGTGTTTGGTTCAAAGCTGATCCATGCAGTGTTGTGGTCTGGGGCTTTGGCTGTGTTGTGGCTGTGGGACACTAGAATGTCAGGCAAGAGATGGGCTTAGGGGATAGGGAAGCCTTCATCAAGGAAATTGAATGCCCTTAAATACATAGAGCACAGAAGGGAATGGAAAGGCCAAGGTCTCACTTGATTTCTTCTGAAAGCATAAGAGAGTCCTGGATAAAGTTTGAGTTGAGAACATGCCAGATGGTGGGAAAGAAAAGAGCCTTCTTGCTTCATGTTCAGTAGGTAACAGAACTTGATATAATTGCTGCTCAGGGTGTTGGTGTGAGGAAGGGGAGCTGGAACTAGCCTCCTGCAGAGTATGCTGTGTTCAACTGCACAGCTTCTCTTCCTGTCCTAGGAGGGGCTCCGACAATAGATTTGTCTCCTTGAGTAATGCAGAGTGGCAGGTGGGTGTGGAGGGTGACGGTTACTTCACAGATTTATTTTCTCACGTGGTTACCTTTTCCTTCCCAAGGTATCATTGAAAGGGATGAAACGCCTATGGAGAAAGAAATTGCCCGTCTGCATCGAGCGGACTTCGAATTCTCTCACATTTTCTACTTCTGCAGAAAAGGGTTTGAGGCCATTGTGGAAGATGAAGTTACTCAACGATTTTCTTCAGAAGAGCTGCTCTCCTGGAATCTGCTCACAAGGACTAATGTCAACTTCCATTACATCAGCCTGAGGCTGACTGTGGTGTGGGTGATAGGGGTGATAGTGCGGTACTGCTTCCTGCTGCCCCTACGGTAAGCTCTGGTGCTGAGGGGTTTTGTCAGTCTGGGAATGGGTAAATTTCTGTTTCCTTGGTAAATGTCATCTCAGCTTTCTTTAACCCAAAAGCAGCATTGGCAGATACAGAAAATTAACCTGCTTAAAGGCTCCTTTAGGTTAAGAAGCCCTTCAGAATACTTTTATCTTGCCCATTCACTGTGGAGAGTAGAGTAGGGCTGGTGGTCATCATTTTCACAAATGCTTCCCCTAAGTCATGTATTGGCAAAATAAATATAAGGTGAGCAAACTCTAATCTCCCTGACGCTGTGTGCATGGGAGTATCTGGATCTGCTGCCTTTGCTACACCATGACTTTAAGCAATAGGTCAGGGAATTGCTGGGTTAGAGAACTGCACATGTCAAGTATCTGAGGAATAATTGAATTTCTGCAATCCCTTTCCATTTTAAAGGGGCAAAGTGTTATTACAGTGAGCGAAGCTACTTTTTTTGGTTTAATGTCTGTTTTGTCTGTAGCTTTACCCTCGCTGCCATTGGGATTACGTCAATGATTGTGGGAACAACAGCAGTGGGACAGCTGCCAAATGGCAGGTAGGTACTGTGTGAGGGATGAACTCGCCAAGTTGCATCAGTCAAAACATCTGAAGATTAGGAGTGAACAGATTTTACCTATAACAGACTGCTGATAATTCACTCCACCCACAAATTTGTGGACCTTGTTTTTAGTGGCGTTTTGAATTTGGGCCGAGGTTGGGTTCTTGCCAGTTTTGGCACTGAGGTTGATGATTTCTGATGGGCTCCTCCTGCTGCCGTGAGATACTCAAACGGGGCATTGTGGGGTAGGTAATAGGGTTGGGATGAAAAACACCCAGCAAAGAGAGGACAGCCTTGCCGAGCGAAGTGGCACCAAGGGTATGACTGAGCTGCTGTAGCAAGTGAGTGGTAGAGCTGGGAATATCCCTCTGTGCTTCAAAATACCAGGAAAATTTCAGCCCTGAGTTATGTTGAGTAGGCTGGAGAATATTGCATGTGTGTCTAGCTGCTTTCCAGGATGCTTCAGATGTCTGATTTCTTTCAGGGTGAAAAACTACCTGAGTGAAGTGGTTCACCTCACATGCTCGCGCATCCTCGTCAGAGCTCTGTCTGGTACTATCCATTACCATAACAAGTGAGTGAGCAAAAGTGTGTCTATGCTTGTGTGTGTGCGCATCCCATTGGAAATGGGGACTGCTGTCCTGAGCTGCAAGTTGTTGTCACACTAGAGGCTGACTCACCTGACAGCTTCATGGAACTGTTGTGTGTGTAATGTGGTGCTTAGTGCACTAGCAGTCTAACAAAAAAATATGTAATTGCAGGGAAAACAGACCTCAGAAAGGAGGAATTTGTGTTGCCAACCACACATCACCGATAGATGCGATCATTCTGACAAATGATGGATGCTATGCAATGGTATGAGGAGATCTAAGATGACCACAGCAGAGGGACCAGGAGAGGGAAAGATTGTGGGGTATTGCTTGTAGACTTCAGTATTTAACTTTCACAGCAGGGATGTTCACTTGAGCACTGGTCAGTGGGGAAAAGTGTAAATTGTGTTGAAATTGGTCTATATTGTGTGCTGGAGAAGTTGTCCTGGGAGTGTCAATGCCAGGCTCTTCATCTGGTGAAGTACTTGAGATAGGCTTCCATGTGAGTGTCTAGATCTCTCAAGTGAATGCATTTTAACAGTTCTGCAGTCACTGCTCAGTCCTGGTTTGCAGCCTCCCAGTGCATTTGGGTTTGTTGGATTTTTTTGGAGGGGTGGAGAGGAGGAAGTTCTGCCCTTCAGGTGTCTCAGATACTGATGTGCCTTGCTGGGCTTGCAGGTGGGCCAGGTTCACGGTGGGCTGATGGGTGTTATCCAGCGAGCCACGGTCAAGGCCTGTCCTCATGTCTGGTTCGAGCGCTCCGAGATCAAGGACCGCCATCTAGTGACAAAAAGGTGAGGTGTGTGCCGGGCTGCCTCCCTGGAGAGGCATCGGGCAATCAACGATCCGGATGAGGGGATTTGGGAGTGAGTTGCAGGGGTGGTGTGCGGCACACTGCATCACTAAGAATGACCTGAATGTGCTTGCTTGTGTGGGCTTCGGTGCAGTACACTGTGGTCAAAATGTCAGGTTCCCAGGTCACCAGGGAAGGCTTGAAACGTTTATACAGGGTGTGATGGTTCAGACCAAAGGTTCTGGTAAGGTTTGGATTGCAGACTGTCACAAAGCATCTCAGCTGGGAAGCCATCAGCATAATAACTAATGTCTGATGAATTCAGGTATGCATTTTGGAAGGATGTGAAAATACTTAAATTCTGGTACTTTCTGTTGAAGAGAAATACTGATGATAAAATGAGCTTTCTGTGACAAAAACTGTCTCAGTTGCACTGGAAATTGTGAGCCACTAGAAATAAAAAGCTTTATTTGTTTGAGTGAGAGGCAAAATGTCTTGTTATAAGAACAAGCTGTGTGCAAAAGTGGTTTTCTGCAGAATGTCACCAAAAGCATACCCATGAATACTGTAGTACAGGGATAAAAATTCTTCCTAATTTGTAGAGAACTTTATAGGTTAATTTTGACAGGTTGACTTCTTCACTGGCTTATTGGCCTCTACACAGCAGGACGACTTTGCCATGTTATCATAGTGTTATTCAAGTAGTGTGAGCTGTAGGCATTTAGGAGTTTCCTTTTTAAGAAATCTCCTGTTAAATATGCAGTGTCTGGATGGACCACTGCATCAATAATTCTTTTTCTTATGTAGGCGATTTCTTGAAGGTTGAGTTGGTCGGAGTTAGTTGGGCTGACTTAATGGCATAAAATTGTTGGCTTCTCTGACAGTCATTAGTAAAATAATGTGGGGGAAAGAAAACAGGATGTTGCCTCAGTGTAATGCTCCAGGGGCCTAAGGGATGGCTGGCACAAAGCTTCAGTTTCTGTAGAAAAGAAAAGCAAGTATAAATTAGTGTGTAGTAAAAGGCTTTGGTTTCAAACATATGTAATACATAAAGATATTTTTAATGCACCTGCCTGGGGAAAGAAGAGTGGAAAGGAGCTGTTTTTTTAAACTTTCCTTCTGCTTCCACAGACTTAGGGAACACGTGGCAGATAAAAGCAAGCTCCCGATCTTAATTTTTCCAGAAGGTAAGAAGCTGATCTACTTATCTCCATTCAGTTTCGATGTCATCCCTGTTCTCTTTTCATGGCTTCTGCTTCTCAAATCTGTCTTCACCTCTGGCTTCAACTTGGTTAGGGCATTCCAATTTTTCATCTTTAATATAAGATGAATATATATGAAGACAACACAATACTGTCCCTGGACATTGTTTCTCCTGGCAAAAGCTGTAGGCAGAAGAATGGGAAGATTGCTTATTTTGCCCTGAGACTATCAATTCACTGTCCTACAGATTTAACCTCAGCATTGTGCTTTTTGTCTTGCACACCTTCTGGCTTCATTTGGGGAGTCAGTCACAAGACAAAGGATAGAAGTAAGCAGGGGAGAGATCCTTAACTCACTGAGCAGCAAACGCAGGCCCTTTATGGGTAAGACCTGTTATGTTGGTGTAGTGTTGTACTGAAATGGTTGTGTGGAGCAATGACTTTATCTTCTGGACAGGTACCTGCATAAACAATACATCCGTGATGATGTTCAAGAAGGGAAGCTTTGAAATAGGAGGGACAATCTATCCTGTTGCAATCAAAGTAAGTGGAAATAGCTGGCTGCTGAATTTCAGAGTTTGGGATGGGTTTTTGTCAGAGGGGCAGGAAGCTGTCTCAATACAGCTGCTATTGAAGGCACAATAGCTCAGGCAATTGTGTGCATGCTGTGGATGGCTCCTGGAGTATACGTGGCTGAAATTAAAGTGAAGTCCTTTGGCCTATGGAGCCTGGCTGGTAGGCCCTGATGGGGTCAGCTTCTTCCTCCAGAAAGCTGGAAGGAAGAGGAATCCAGCTAGTCCTTCCTGGCGCTGAAGGGAAGAGAAGCATCCTGCTCACAGCAGACTTAACTCTTCTGGCTGTTCAGGCAAATGGGTGGCATCTGCTGTTGGTTCTGCCATGTAATCCCAGGTCTGAGAGGCTGTGATGGTCTGGGAAAAGGCTTAATCATTTGTATTTTGTGATCCTTTGCAGTATGATCCTCAGTTTGGAGATGCCTTCTGGAACAGCAGCAAATACAACATCGTGAGCTACCTGCTGCGAATAATGACCAGCTGGGCCATTGTTTGTAACGTGTGGTACTTGCCACCAATGGTTAGAAAGGTAATCCAGCGTCTGGTTGGTTGCTATTTAAGAACTTGACTGTGTCTGCAAGTGCACTTTTACTCTTTTTTTTTTTTTTTTTCCCCCCCAAAACCTCTACCCACCCCATGTCTCCAAATCCGAGTTTTGTACTGGATTTTTGTCAGTGCTGGCTGATGTATGATTGGACTCGGCTTTTCCTGATGCAGCTTGGTGCTGTCAGCAGTGCATCAAATATGCAAAGGATAGCAGTAAATGCAGTACTGTTCACAGTAGCAATAGTGTTAATGTTCCATCCTGTTAAGGCAAAATTTTGTCCTAATTTCAACACTCTAGGGGAAAAATGAGTTATCACATGGGAACATCAGATTGTGATGTTGGCATGATAAGGGATGGATTGTTTGGCAGTGAGCTAATTTGATGAGGCAGCAGATAAAAAACATTATGAAAACCTGCTTCAATTGACTTCTCTCTGCTTTGATTATGTTGAATTTATGACCCTTGAAGGAAGATGAAGATGCTGTTCAGTTTGCCAACAGAGTGAGGTCAGCCATTGCTCGCCAAGGAGGACTGACTGAACTCCCCTGGTGAGTGATGACATCCTTGTTAGAATTCATGGACTGTTTGTGGTTAGTTTGACTGAGGTGCTTCCCTCCTTAGCTTTGTGACAGATAACATTCAACAGCACTTTATTCCACCCAGGGAAAACAGTGGAGTGACTCCACGTGCACATATGTCAAAGTAAAAATAAAGATGTATAACGTCTTTGGAGCATGTAGCATGCAGTGAGTTTCATATAAAGGTTTGATGCTTTTGAAGACGGTTCACTCACATTTCTCATGTTGAGACTTCTGCTGTGGTTAAGTAGCAGAAGTGAAGTTACTTGACAAATCTGATGAACAACAAAAAATAGAGCAGAAAGCCTCAAGCTTTGTTTTGACTTTTTCATGTCCTTCCTCAGTAAGTAGCAGGATAGTGCCTAGATTTCATATGACACAAACTTGAGAGCAAAATTCAGATGAAGAGAATGGGCAAATAGATTTGAGACCCAGCTCTGAATAATATCAGGGAAGATGCAAGTGTGGTGTTGCAGAACATTGGCTGTCTCTACAGTCTGGGGAGGTAGCATCCCAGATTGCCAAAGATTTCTGTTGCAGGTACAGCCTGCTCCCAACATGAATAGGCTGCTTTAGTGGGCTGAATTAAAAATTTGGACTGCATATGCATTGTGGCTTAAGGTAAAGGTTTTAATATGTGTGCTTAAAATTGGATGTTGTTGAAGTTCTGAAGAAAAGCCTTTAGTGATAATTTAGATTAAAACTCTGCAGTCGATTAAGATAGTTAATGTAATGCACAGTTTGATAGCAACAGCCATAACAGTCCTGATGGTTTACTGTTCCCTCTTGCTCTGTTCCAGGGATGGAGGTCTGAAACGAGCGAAAGTCAAAGATACTTTCAAAGAAGAACAGCAGAAAAACTACAGCAAGATGCTAGTGAGAAATGGATCAATAGGAAGCTTGTCTGCAGGAACCGAGTCAGACTGAATGGTAGTTCTTGAAAACTGACTTTGCACAACCAGCCTTAGCAGGAATAATGTGGTTTTTATAATTTTAAAAAAAAACAACCTGGCAAAAAATAGAGCAAGAAAACAAAATCCTTCATTGCGTGTATACATATTCTCTGTGTGGCTGGTGCAGAGCCTGCCAAGGGCAGTGTCTGTGTTCCTCCCTGTTTGCTCTTTTACTCTCCTGCCCCTCTCCATCTTCGTGTGATGATGCACTGCAGCTCCTGGTATTCCCAAGCTGAATGCCTGCAGAGTTAGAAGATGAAAAAAAACACCCCAGTTTTTCTGAGTTTGTAAGGATGAAGGGAAGTACACTGAACAGATGCTGTCAGGACACTGGTTGTGAAGATACCTCTTGTTCATGGTACTTTAAAGGTTTAAACATAACACAATTTTGTTTTGGTTTTTTTTCCTGTTGCTCACAGACTTTTTGTTGTAGATGACTTAAATAACATGTTTTAGGATGTTGTCAGGACTGTAAGATTGACTCTTTTTGTTAGCTTGCACCTGGATGTGCAAGGAGGGAATGGAAGCGAGGGCTGCAGAGACCCTACAAGATGGGAAAGGAGCTGCCCTGCCAAAAGCACAGATCATGGACCATGAGGAATTTGGTGGCCTTATAACATGGTATTGCCTTTATTGAGAGCTGCTGCCTGAGGGAAGATAAGGGGCAAGTCCTCAATTTCCCTGTCCACTGCTGTTGTTGAAATTGCTTTCTTGAGCTCTGGAGCTGTAAAGGTAAGGTACAGTAAGGGTTGGATAATGTAGGCTATGACAGATGAATTTTTGTGGATTGTCAAGAGTACCCATCTGCAAAAATTATTGCTGATGGCTTGAAGTTCTCAAGAGAGCTACTCCAGTAGCACATTTTGTGTTTTCTGGGCCAGCAATAGCTACCACAACTATAAACATAGGATCTGTAAGTCAGCTGTGATGCGAGACATGGCATGTCCAAATCTGCAGTATATTGCTGTCTGAATGTAATGAGAAATAAATTCTATATTTCTAATGGGTCTTGTGTGGCATTACTACTGTTTTGTAAATGTATGTAAATGTAATTAAAACAGTTATACTTCCTGAGAACTTCACGGTGGAATCATGGAAACTTCAGTCTCCGACATAAAGGACTAATTGTAGTTGAGTTCTGCAGATTTCTAACCTGGCTTGCTTTCCTTTTTTATCCTCTCCTTGGACTTTAAGGCAGATAGATGGCTTGGTGTTTATCCTTTCTAGAGTAGGAGTGACTCATCATGCAGGCTCATCTTGAAATGACAACATGAAGTCGTATCAGGGAGACTCAATTAATGAATCTGTAACTAACTGGAAAACAACTGAGCTGATTTTTTAACCAAGTTCATTTCTAAGTAGTCTTTTCCTTTCAGCAAAGAGAAATTAAATTTAATGCTGAAAAAAATTACTGTTCTATAAATCAAAATTTTAAAATCTTGTTAGAACTTAGTCTCCCAGAAAAAGAGTTCCTGTTTCCCATTATGCACTTACACAAGGACAAATACATAGGGAAGTGTTTTCAGATTTAGCATGGCAGGCCTTTAAGAAGGAAATTGTTTATGTTAAAAGGGTTACAGTGGTAAGACAAGTGAGACACAGCAAAGACTTTTTGCTTAAGGTGAACCTAGTTCAGCTGTGGTCTGAGTTATTACTGTTAAGATGAACTGGTCATGCAAGCTTTGTGTTAATGAATGTGTTTGTCATAATTTATGGATATTGGCTGTGAGAGCTTTCCTGGATTGCACTCACAATAGGAAGCTTTGTAAGGACAACTTTTTAAAAAACATGCCTGCCCGTTTTATATGCGTACACATAAACTACAGTTTAGGTAACACATTTAAAAATCTACTCTGTAAATATTGGGGTATGTATATATATAAAATACTTCTTTTGAGGTGTAGATTGTGATGTATTTCTCTGTAGATGGAACAAGAATTGTTTTGGTTGAAGGTTTAAATACATGGTTCTTAAGAGAACCTTCAGAGTCACTTTATGGGCTGTTTGCTTCCTGCTCTTCAAGTTGATCATCAATAACTGCAGTGGTGTTTTGGAATCTTGACTGTACTTTCTGGGATGCTCTGTTAGGTGCATGTGTTTACAGCAACAGGATTGTGAGCTTTGGCAAAAGTGCCCAAGGCTACAGTTTGCTTCTTGCTTAGGGCAAAACTGAATTTTAAGGCAAAAAGCCCTGCTAAGTTGAAGGATAAGGACAAGGTAATACAATGACACTGTAATGAAATGTTGTCTGACAACTGAAGTGGAATTCTGTGACTTAATTACAGATAGTCTCCACTGAGCTGTTTTTTAACAAAATCTGCCTTATTTTGGAGAGAATTTATCAAGGAAGTGTGTAGATTTAGCTATATGAGTGGCACTGGCCATGAGAAGAGGCATCATGCTGTCAGTTCCTAATTGAGAATATGTAGGTGAATGAATAAACTGAGGTTTCTTGAACCTGCAGCAGCTTGTACATCTTTATGAAGCACAAAGTCCTGTGGGTTCTTTGACTCTTGGTGGGTTTTTGGTGTTGTATCCCCAGACTTCCCACTTAGCTCTGAAAGTGTGTTCAGGGAGGCTGTGTGGGCAGTGGTGATAACTAATAGGTGGTTCAGGACTGCGTCCCAGATTTGTTACAGACGTGAGATCCACATTCTTGGGGTGGTTTAATTTTTACTTTGGAGAAGTATTTTTTTAGGTCAGCAATGTACACCACGATGACTAATAGCAGAAGGCCAGTGCATAGAAGGTGTGACTTGACTCAGTGCCAGTAAGGCCGCTCTACTGCCTTTGTAAAGCTTTTTGTACATTTTTTCCTTTTCCCCTGACAGACCTGGGAAATGTTGCAGCTCTGTTGGGTTGAATGAGTAGAGATAGCTCAAGAAATCAGTGGTTGAACTGAAAGTTCTGGTTTCTAGTGCTGGGCACATAGAGCATTGATTCTTATTTTAGGACCTAAGTACATATTTTTGCTTAGATTTAGAGAAAGACCTTTGAGTTTAGAGAAGGGTTGGCCCCTTTCCAGCTCTATAGGCCTTGGACAGGTGGGTGGTTTTAAAGATGGTGATGGAATCCAATTCAAATGTTAAAAATTATTTTTCTGCTGCTTAAATCTATTATTTCTACCTTAAGAACAGTGGGTATAGCCAAGGGTTCCCTTTGTGTCCTGTTAAGCTGCTCTGCCTCTAATACATTAAATGTATACAGGCTGTCATTATAGACAGCTCCTAATTGACTTGAAGGAGGCTAATGAAAAAAAAAAACCTCAATTGTGAGTCCTTGGAAACTTACTATAAAAATCTCAGTGTTGACTCTGGGAAGCTCCTGGGCCAATCCTGAGATTTAAGGTACTTAAAATGTCCTTGTCCTCCCCATTACTGAACAGATTGATAAAAAGTTTTCTAGTTAATATTTAGGTCTTTCCCCAGTATTTATCTGGTCTACTTCGCAGGAGCCTTCAAGCGTCAGGTTGGCAAATGTGATGTATTCATATTCTTCCTTATTCTCAGGAATTGGGTAGTCCCGATATTATCCAGACTGCGAATTCTTGCTTGAGGAATGGAAATGATTTCAGACAGTACTGAGATATTTAAGGAAAGGGCCAAAGCAAACCCCAAGAGACACAGCAAAGATGAAAGCAGGCTTTGGCTGTGAAGCCTTCTCCAAGGTATTAGTACTACTAGGAAGCTCTGGAAGGAGCTTCCTGGTTGTGATTTTTTTTACGGGTGGTAGACATAAAGTAGCTGTTGGATAAACAAAAATGTTTATCAGTACTAGCACTATGGAAGCCTGGTTTTATATGCAATTGTGCCTCAACTTAGACTGCCAGCTCTGATTGAAGCTGTGGTGCAATACAGTGTTATCACTGAGTGGTTTGGGTTGGAAGGGACCTTGAAAGGCCATCCAGTCCAACCCCCCTGCAGTGAACAGGGGCATCTTGAACTAGACCCTGTTGGTCAGAGCCCTGTCCAACCTGACCTCAAATGTTTCCAGGGATAGGGCCTCTGCCACCTCTCTGGGCAACCTGTGTCAGTATTTTGCTACCCTCATTGTATAAAAATTCATCCTTATATCTGTCTAAATGTACCTTTTAGTTTAAAACCATTACCCCTTGTCCTATACCCTACTAAAAAGTCTGTCCCCATCTTCCGTGTAAGCCTCCTACAACTACTGAAAGGCCACCACAAAGTCTCTCTGGGCCCACTTCTGAGCTTGCCCAGGTCCCTCTGGCTGTATCCTGTCCTCCGGGTGTGTCAACAGCACCACTCAGCTTGGTGTCATCTGCAAGTATGCTGAGGGGGCACTAGATCCCAGTATGTCATGGATGAATATTGGTCCCAGTATATCCCTCTGAGGGGCACCGCTGGAGCATGATGTAGGCCAGTATGTGCTGCAGAACAGAGCTTGACTCAGCCCTGTGTGAGGATATGCAGCTGGACTAGAGAGCTGCTAAAAGTCTGGGGGATTTTTAATATTTATTTGTGTGATGAACTGGCTGCTCAGGCCTAACAGTGAGGGTGAATTCTTTGGTTTTGTCGCAGATGGGTTTTTGGGCACTGCTGTGCCTGAAGAATGTGTCCATGCAATTACTAATCCCGATTTGTTCCCATCAAAAAAGGGGTTTTTGTTTCTCTGAAATGAACATAATAAAAACAGAACTGTGACCTCAAGAGTCAAGATACAGACTCCAATAATTGTTCACTGTCTCCATCTTTTTATTAAATTTTTCTGAGGCTCTTTTTTGCTGGATAAAATCCATACAAATGAAATACAAGCACCATCAGTAAATAGTAATGAAAAGGTAAATTCATTTTGCAAAGAAGCCAGTGCATATAAGACATCATCTGGAATAATGATATTTTTTTTTTTTTTGCACAGATCACAAAGCTATTACAGTCTTTTAAAATTAATATCTGGCTTTTAGGCTCTGTAATCGTTTGTGTGACCTCTTCTTACCCATTGGCTAATAAGAAAAATGGTACTGTTTTTAAATACAAGACAGATACAAGGCATGATAATTGTATTTATAAGGCTGATATTTCTGTTAAATAGCATGGAATAAGAAAGTGTTTGGCTCAGTTTTTCAACTCAGGGCTGCCTTTGGGGCAGGGAGGTATGGATTTGTATCTGAGCTTCAGCAGAGCTGCCCTGCAGCCTGGTGAAGAGGCACAGGGAAATCTCCATGCCAGCTTCCCGCCTCTCTTCTTAGGCTAGGCATGGCACAGGGCTGGAAACTCGGCTGGGCTGTTGCCAGGCTGCAGTTCGTGCATGTCTGTGGTGGGAAGGGCCACTCATCCTGGACTTGGCTCGCTGAAATCCAGGACGTTTCCAGCTTCCCCCAGTGGCAGTGGCGCTGTTGTGTCCTTGTGCTATGGTAGCGTGCAGTTCACAGGCTGGACTGTATCCCTTTTTTTCTCACACACCAGATGATGTTCTGTGCACACAGTGTGTCTTGGAGACCTAATTTGTAGGGATTTTAATTTCAAAGAGAGCCTGAATGCTGAATAACCTTTAACTTCTGTGAATTGCTCTCTCATGTGATAGCTCGACACTGTTCCGCCAGTGTAAACTTGGTTCATTTTACTGGAGTCCTGTCAGTTCTTAAGGAATCACGGAATGGTCTCTGTTGGAAGGGACCTTAAAGATCATCTTGTTCCAACCCGCCTTGCCATAGGCAGGGACACCTTCATCTAGACCAGGCTGCTCAAAGCCCCATCCAACCTGGCCTTGAGCACTTCCAGCGATGGGGCATCCATCCAGCATGAGGAATGGATCTCCAGAGTGAGGTTTTTAGCTATACCTTAAGTCATATCCTGTCTTAGTATTTTGAGCTTTTAATTCCAGAATTGTCTCACGTAAGAGCAAGTTGCACAGAAGTCCAAAGGAAATTTGCTTTGGAACCTTGAGGCCATCACCTTAATCCAGCCACACTGCAGGAAAGAAATTTCCTTGCCAAGCAGCACCATCTATCAGCTGATGACTGCAGGAAGGTGTAGTGGGTTTTGTGGGGGGGGG